>NW_019293148.1:5980-40837 GCF_000500325.1 Leptinotarsa decemlineata
ATTTGGATGATTTTGAATATTCACTTGAAAAGTTATCAAAGAAAAACATTTTTCATTTTGTAACTTCGAGGGCCCGTTACTTGGTAACGAAGGATTTTAGGAAAAAAAGTTATATGAAGTACTGGTGATATTTTGACCCCATCTATACATTCCCGAGAGGAAAAGAGGAAGTCCAGGGACACCCTGTATAACTATAACTAATGAAAGGATAAAAAAATTCATCAAAACCAAAAAAATATCAAAATTAATAAAACTAAAAAGAGAAATTCCGTAAGATTCCAGACGCTGAACTCTACGTTAAAGCAGGAACCTTATTTAGATAGGATCATATCGACTTTCCTGTAGAAAAGCAAATAAGGAACTCGCGTTGCCTGGGATTTCAATACGTCTTCTTCTTGCACGGTCTTGACGGAAGAATCTTCGTACCTAATCTAGCAGTTGTAGCCGACGTGGAAGGCATCGGTCACGTATTGTCCAATGTTGGCATTTTTGCCTTCGTGGTAAACGACGGCGAATATCTTGTATTGCTTCTCTGTTGGGGACTATGTTTCCGACAATACCAAAGTCGAATCAATCTTCAAGTCGAATTTAAAATCCAAAGCCTTCGTGCAACGGTCGTGGCTGTATTCTATTATTGAACTGATCATTTTTTTGAACATGGAACTCTCAAGTATCTTGCCAGCTCCAGTCTAACCCATTTGGGACCATGATGATGAACGTCGAAAAAAGGCTACATTGAAACCTGCTACTACTCTAGTGTTCACAGTATCGCTTCTCCTGATGGTCAAAGAAAAGGATGGGTTCCTAGGAATAGTACTGACTATGGGAACGGCGCGCCTTTTCCTGAAATACATGTTGCTCAGTTCCCTTTGGATATGTGTCGAAAAGCAGATTCTGATTCAAATGCCTTGGCTGTTCAGTTGGGTGCTGACGGAAAAGTGAAATATGATATTTCGGCTCGACAGGGTCATTCTAAAGATTTACTACCAGTTGAAATGGTTTCGGAGAATGATCCAAGCTGCGAAAGCCTGGACAAGAGGAAATTAATGAAATCACTGAACGAACAAAACAAGCTCTCATGAAGATAACTAATTCCGAAATAGCAGCAGCTATGCCTGTGAGAGCGGCCAAGAAACAAAGCCCTGCAGAATCCATAAGATATGCTCCCTCCCAGCAAGGTGCAGCATTCAATTTTGAAGCTAAGCAGAGGGTGATTTAGACTTGTAGAGACTCAGGTTGATCCAATAGAGCCACCTCGGTTCGAAATAAATAAAAAAATTCCCAGAGGACCACCTTCCTCTCCTGCTTCTGTTTTGTACAGTAATACTCTTAGGGTCACTTTTAAGGAACAGATAGAGTGGAAAATACCTCCATGTATATCAAAATATCTACATCAGCATCACCTCCACCTCTTTCCATAATTTCATTCGTCTCATTCAGTTCAGCTTCAGCGTGGAGATTGTCATCTTCATTTGTGCTGTCATCATCCACATCTATGCTCCTGACAGAGCATCATAGCCTGGTATAGCTGTCTGACAACTTCAATATTATCATTAGTTGAACTCGGTACTAATAATAATTCTAAATACTCCTGTGATACTTCACTATAACTATCTTCCCTGTCAGCTGCATCACTGTCACCTGCATCAGGCGATGGAGGATCTTCTCCTGGCTAAACAGAATCATCTTTCGAGATAGCATGCAATACTATATTGGGGTACTCTATCGTTAGACCAACATCCCCGTTCCGTTGCCATCATAAAGTTGGCTCAATAACATACAGGGTTTCGTTTCCAAGATCCTTTTTTTCTAATACAACTCGAATATCCTCTTTCTGGTACTTAATAGCTGATTCCGGATATTTAAAATGAATTTATAATAACCATTTTTTGTAATCTTTGAAATCAATGAACTTAACGAGGAAAGCAAACCAATCTTCATTCGGGTTTGAAGGCCGTCGTAGTTTGGAACTGCATCCTGCATTGCGTAATGCAATGTTACGTCATTAACAGGTAATAACACTCAATAACACTTCGGCTAATAGCAACGCATCAACAAGAGAGACGGACTACCTGGGGCAACATAAATACAACCTACGAACTACAAATCACCAGACATTGATGAATCATGAAGATGAATACAACTCTGCAGAAGCCATCCACTCGTGCTGGCGAAACGGTAGGATGCAGTTTCAAACTACCACGGCCTTCAAATCCGAATGAAGATAGTAACACTGAATATCTCGCCTGCGAAAGCCTTAACCAATTTATAATGATAGTATCAGTTTTATACTTATGTATGAACAGGAATTGCAGTTCTCAGTCAATTCCTTCAAACCAAATATTTTTTCCAACTAAGCTACAGCAAGAGAATATAGGAAGTGATTAAGTGAGATGAAACTCTTATTAATTGAGAACAATATGTCAATATCATGGAAGGAGAACTTTGTTAGCTTCGGAAAATTTTCTATAGTCCATAACAACTCCTAATTACTTATTTTGATTCACCATCAGGCCAACACAATTCAAACCTCTAGATGCCATCAAAACTAAGGTACTGATAATAATGTCCATCTCAGTAAATACAGTAAAGCGGCTCGAAAGCATGACTCAAGTTGTCATTGAACGCTGCCAGGTGGAGGAAGCATTATATAGCCCAAACGACAATCTGGTGAGCTGATAATATATAATACCTGTTCAAACAAGTTTGAAATTCATGATAGAACAAATGAAATGAAAATGATGAAATGTTGAAATTATTGATAATAGAAGTAGTCTAACTAAAATATTATGATGAGTTAGTTGAAACTGAAACAAACAAGCAAAAATGATTCAAACATCAGTATAAAAAAATGGGAACGTCAATGTGTGAAGCGAATGAATGAATATGACCTGAAAATATATTCAAACAACCAAAAATAAAATTGTTAAAAACTTTTTGGATTTCACTTCTCCATCTTCATACAAAAAATTGTAGAAAACTTCCAAAGGAAGGAAAAATGCAATAGAGTTCGAAATGAACTCTCTGCAATCAAGCATAGAAGTTACTTTCAGGAAAAAGTTGGAATAAAAAGCCTTCCCTAAAAAACTACTTCCACATGAACATTGAATTACACGAAAAAAAAACTTTAGAAACAACTACTTCCATAGGGAGATTGAATTATACACAAATCACTTTTTCCTATTTTGTTTTTACCCAAAATATGTATTTTTCATCAATTGGCTATTTCCGATATCAATTTTTGGAACCAACCTTTTAGCATAACATGGAGCTATGTTATGCTATGTCTCTTTTTTGGAAAGTTCGCGCGTATCAATTCTTTTTCATAAACAAAGTTTATGAAAAAAATGATAACGTGTATTAATGTTCTGAAATCGACAGTCATTGTTTTGAGTCACCATTTACAAGTTTATGTAACGTGTAAGACTAAACAGAGTTAAAGTCATCAATTTGACTAAATCCTATGAATTGAGTGAAATGAAATCAACTCAGGATGCACCTTAGCAAAAAAATGTCCATAATCACCTGTAACTGCTACGAAGATGAATTGTGTCCCTTGGATATGGAGTAATTCGGCTGCCTAGGTGGCGAAGAAGCCACAGTTGAACAAAGAAGCAGCCTGGTATCTTCCGATGGCGAAGTATCCATCGGAGGTGGTGGTGGACAAATATAAAGTGGCACTTCACCGATACCGTCCCCACAAACCTTCATCTTGTTCGAGTCCACTCGTGTCTCGTTACAAGTCTGCTTTTCCCTGTAGATGTCATCCAGCAGAAAGAGCTGGGATTTGAGCAACCGCGTCCGCTCCAGCTCCTGCTGGTAGGAAGGCAGGTTTTTAGAGATGATTTTCTGGCTGGCTGCCCTTCGATTCGTCAAAGGCGATGATAGTCGCTTGTTTGGCGAGTATTCGTTTCCGAAGCAAACTTCGAAGCCGGATATGTTGTCGGAGATCAATCGTTCGCTTTCGGGGTCAGCGCATCGGTTGCCGCTGCTGTCGGATTTTTTTAGAATTGACTTTGATCGGCGGTTGAGTTGAGGGCTGGTTCGGCTGTCGATCGAGTCCACTGACAGGGAAGATTTGCTGCCGCAATTTTTACCTGTAATAAATATGTGTCCTCATGACTATACAAGAATGAGATTACTTATAACATTTTTGATTTTTCAAAAGGGTCCGGATTACTGCGGATCCACTGTATTACTGTTTGTCATTAATCCCTACTCACCTAGTAGTTAGGAAAATAGTAAGTGTCATCAACACTACTGATGACAAACTAAAACATGACAAAAATGGTGTTCATGTTTACTTAGAGTATTTTTCTCGGTGCAGTTTTTGTAAAAAGGTTCAGAGGGTTATATGAAGAAAAACTCACTGCTGATTTTCATTTTTATTTTATTGTAACAATTTATACTGTGTTGCTGGTAATATAGAGGCGTGAACAATTGATCATTTATAGCATAACTCATGCTTATCAGGAAAGTTTACTTCCTTAAACATCATTTTTATCACCATCATGCTTGCACAAAGCATTTCTGAAACTCATAGAAAATACTAATTTTCTCAAACTCTACGTATTCACATTAATGTTCAAAAATTGAAAACTCGTTTCTCAGCCAACTCGATAGATCCAGAGAATTAATATCACTTTAATTAGTCTCATCACGTCATCGTTGTTGACAAAGATTTTTACAGAACAATTGCAGAAAATGCAGGTCCCCAAAAAAGTGACCAGCAAGTCATACAATTCTCTGGCAGACCTAGACTCATCTAGATATGTGTTAGTCAATCTTATACTAGTGGCTTTTTTCAAATAAAACAGTCTCATTCAATCCAAGAGTCTCAAAATAAGAACAGATATATACAGTCAATAATTTCTGAAACCTTGGTTTTTAATAAAAAAATAACAATTATTCATTTCTCCCAAGATAATGTGGGAAGTAAATGTAGTTCTATAATATAATTCAACAGAATTGTCCAATTGCTTGTACAACCCAAACGACAGATATATAACTTATTGCTGTACTCATTGACTTCATTATTTATTCTTGCAAAACACAACGTAACCATACGAATTCAACTTTGATAACAGGTATACATACCAAGAAAATTGGACTTTTTTGAAGTGCTTTCAGAAACGAAGAAGAAATTGACACTTGGTTCCGGATTGTAAGACTATCACTTGTTGTATTTGAATTTGAATTTTTGAATGTTTCGCGGTAACTGCCATCTTTAAAGGTCTGACTTATCACCTTCAAGGTTGAAGATACACTGGCACTAGAATTAGGAATTTCATTGAAATAATATAGGCGGGGCTTGCCATCTTGAAGTCAAAAAAGCATATTTTGTGACGGATCATGGGTACTTAAATCTAGGTCCGTACTGTTTTTAAATTGATTGTCTCATTTGTATATTCATCATTCACGATGCTAGTGATTTCCATTTCCAATTACTTATAGTTTTGCAAATTAATTATTTATGTCTGTGCTGTCATCTAATGAGAACAATAACGCTTATTTACTAGACCTTATGAACTATGTCATACAGCGACATAGTTTATAATTTTTTATAACGCGCTCGCTATCGAATTTTAAATAACTTATGAACTATGTCATACAGCGACATAGTTTATAATTTTTTATAACGCGCTCGCTATCGAATTTTAAATAATATACTGCAACACCTGTTGAGCAATATACCCAGCTGTCTATGTGTTGAACTCTTACTTCTTAACTCATCCAAATCTGAGGGTTCAAATATTCAATGTTTTTTTTTTATTCGATCCAATAGTAAGTACAAAAATTTAAATATTTTTCATGTCGCTTTGGCGATTAGTATCATGGTGAACGTATTGTTTCCTGATGAATCGTGGTTGAAAAGATACGTCATTTTCTCTGAAAATATCTTAACTTGCGCCTTTTCAATAGGTAGCTGATATTATTTCATTCTTATATGAATCTCAATCCATTGATAATGAGCTTGTAATTTGCGAAATGTGATCGCATTACGGTAATTTAATAAGTGAAATATTTTTATTAGAAGGGATCACTATGAAATAGTCGTTCATTCCACCTTTGGCAAGTCAGTTTTGAAACCCACTATCACTGTCCGTCGCCCCACATTGGGCGCCAGATTTACGACATAATGTTACAGTAGTGAACTATGATGGAATGGGATATCATTCTAATCTTATCTGAACCTCATCAGAATTCCTGAGGTGAAAATGAATGATAAAACTGGGATATCCTGGCACTGACACAAACTACAAGTTTAAGAACAATTTGAAAATTTGAAAAACAGGCTTCATCATTCGAATTGAAAAGCTGATTCCTATTTTTAAAAGGTGCTTATGAAGTACATTTTTGAAGTACATTCATTCGTAACTTTGACAGGTGTATATTAAAGTGAATTAAACCTTATTAATTCAAAATTTGTCTCAGATAAGGAAATTAGAAAATAACCGGTTGGTTAATTACCAATTATTTCGTATTTTGATGGAAAATGTGGTTTTTTGACAGAAGAAGTAAGATTTTTCATTGAAATTGCTGTGTTACAGATAAATAACTCAACTGAAAGTATGTTTTCAATAAAAACTACTGTGACGTTATTGCCGGAAATATCAAGAAAACTATACTACAACTATACTATATAATAAATTGGAAATAAAGTGTAAGGTTTTTTTATTCAAGCCAGTGCTTGAAAACTACTTTCACACACATCATAAAACTTCCATGACAATTGAAAAATAAATATCATAAAACACTTCCAAAGAATTGACTTGCCTTACTTCTGTTGTTTCTATCAAGAGAATCAATAACCCTTATTGAAGTAATCGGAAATAAAAATATTAAGGAACAGAATATTTTACATAAATAAATTCGCAATGCCACGTTCTTCTGAATAATTGCTAACTGTGAGAAGGCGCGAAAGTATGTCCTTTCAGTTTGTGATTCCTATCGCGAAATTTGAATATTTTTTCAATATTCTCTGGAGGCAGAATTTCAGTGAAAATGCGAACTGATTGATACAATATTTCTGAATCAGAATATACCCAATGAATAATAATCAGATTTTTTGATGCTCGTGAAACAATTTCTTCTACATTTCATCCACAGTCCAATTTGCTTGGATTTTGTTTCTATACACAATTTATAAATACTTGCAAAACTATTATGAAACAGAGTCACGAATTTTCTTTAAGTCTATTTGCTANAATGAGAACAATAACGCTTATTTACTATAACTTATGAACTATGTCATACAGCGACATAGTTTATAATTTTTTATAACGCGCTCGCTATCGAATTTTAAAGCATACTGCAACACCTGTTGAGCAATATACCCAGCTGTCTATGTGTTGAACTCTTACTTCTTAACTCATCCAAATCTGAGGGTTCAAATATTCAATGTTTTTTTTTTTTATTCGATCCAATAGTAAGTACAAAAATTTAAATATTTTTCATGTCGCTTTGGCGATTAGTATCATGGTGAACGTATTGTTTCCTGATGAATCGTGGTTGAAAAGATACGTCATTTTCTCTGAAAATATCTTAACTTGCGCCTTTTCAATAGGTAGCTGATATTATTTTATTCTTATATGAATCTCAATCCATTGATAATGAGCTTGTAATTTGCGAAATGTGATCGCATTACGGTAATTTAATAAGTGAAATATTTTTATTAGAAGGGATCACTATGAAATAGTCGTTCATTCCACCTTTGGCAAGTCAGTTTTGAAACCCACTATCACTGTCCGTCGCCCCACATTGGGCGCCAGATTTACGACATAATGTTACAGTAGTGAACTATGATGGAATGAGATATCATTCTAATCTTATCTGAACCTCATCAGAATGCCTGAGGTGAAAATGAATGATAAAACTGGGATATCCTGGCACTGACACAAACTACAAGTTTAAGAACAATTTGAAAATTTGAAAAACAGGCTTCATCATTTGAATTGAAAAGCTGATTCCTATTTTTAAAAGGTGCTTATGAAGTACATTTTTGAAGTACATTCATTCGTAACTTTGACAGGTGTGTATATTAAAGTGAATTAAACCTTATTAATTCAAAATTTGTCTCAGATAAGGAAATTAGAAAATAACCGGTTGGTTAATTACAAATTATTTCGTATTTTGATGGAAAATGTGGTTTTTTGACAGAAGAAGTAAGATTTATGAAATTGCTGTGTTACAGATAAATAACTGAATTGAAAGTATGTTTTCAATAAAAACTACTGTGACGTTATTGCCGGAAATATCAAGAAAACTATACTACAACTATACTATATAATAAATTGGAAATAAAGTGTAAGGTTTTTTTATTCAAGCCAGTGCTTGAAAACTACTTTCACACACATCATAAAACTTCCATGACAATTGAAAAATAAATATCATAAAACACTTCCAAAGAATTGACTTGCCTTACTTCTGTTGTTTCTATCAAGAGAATCAATAACCCTTATTGAAGTAATCGGAAATAAAAATATTAAGGAACAGAATATTTTACATAAATAAATTCGCAATGCCACGTTCTTCTGAATAATTGCTGACTGTGTGAAGCCGCGAAAGTATGTCCTTTCAGTTTGTGATTCCTATCGCGAAATTTGAATATTTTTTCAATATTCTCTGGAGGCAGAATTTCAGTGAAAATGCGAACTGATTGATACAATATTTCTGAATCAGAATATACCCAATGAATAATAATCAGATTTTTTGATGCTCGTGAAACAATTTCTTCTACATTTCATCCACAGTCCAATTTGCTTGGATTTTGTTTCTATACACAATTTATAAATACTTGCAAAACTATTATGAAACAGAGTCACGAATTTTCTTTAAGTCTATTTACTATATTTCAGTTTCTATTTCCACACTGCACCCGCCACTTTTTTGCAAAAAATAGATTCAGCACTAGAAATATTTAAAATTCGTTTGAGNGTTCAGTTGGGTGCTGACGGAAAAGTGAAATATGATATTTCGGCTCGACAGGGTCATTCTAAAGATTTACTACCAGTTGAATTGGTTTCGGAGAATGATCCAAGTTGCGAAAGCCTGGACAAGAGGAAATTAATGAAATCACTGAACGAACAAGACAAGCTCTCATGAAGATAACTAATTCCGAAATAGCAGCAGCTATGCCTGTGAGAGCAGCCAAGAAACAAAGCCTTGCAGAATCCATAAGATATACTCCCTCCCAGCAAGGTGCAGCATTCAATTTTGAAGCTAAACAGAGGGTGATTTAGACTTGTAGAAACTCAGGTTGATCCAATAGAGCCACCTCGGTTCAAAATAAATAAAAAAATTCCCAGAGGACCACCTTCCTCTCCTGCTCCTGTTTTGCACAGTAATATCTACATCAGCATCACCTCCACCTCTTTCCATAATTTCATTCTTCTCATTCAGTTCAGCTTCAGCGTCTTCGTGGAGATTGTCATCTTCATTTCTGCTGTCATCATCCACATCTATGGCAGGATCAGGATTCAATTCCTGACAGAGCATCAAAGCCTGGTATAGCTGTCTGACAACTTCAACATTATCATTAGTTGAACTTGGTACTAATAATAATTCTAAATACTCATGTGATACATCACAATAACTATCTTCCCTGTCAGCTGCATCACTGTCACCTGCATCAGGCGATGGAGGATCTTCCCCTGGCATAAGAATCTTTCCTGCAACTACTACATAGACATATTCTCCTGGCTAAACAGAATCATCTTTCGAGATAGCATGCAATACTATATTGGGGTACTCTATCGTTAGACCAACATCTCCGTTCCGTTGCCATAATAAAGTTTGTTCACTAACATACAGAGTTTCGTTTCCAAGATCCTTTTTTTCTAATACAACTCGAATATCCTCTTTCTGGTACTTAATAGCTGATTCCGGATATTTAAATGAATTTATAATAACCTTTTTTGTAATCTTTGAAATCATTGAACTTAACGAGGAAAACAAACCAATCTTCATTCGGGTTTGAAGGCCGTCGTAGTTTGGAACTGCAACCTGCATTGCGCAATGCAATGTTACGTCATTAACAGGTAATAACACTCAATAACACTTCGGCTAATAGCAACGCATCAACAAGAGAGACGGACTACCTGGGGCAACATAAATACAACCTACGAACTACAAATCACCAGACATTTGAGCTACAGCAAGAGAATATAGGAAGTGATTAAGTGAGATGAAACTCTTATTGATTGGGAACAATATGTCAATATCATGGAAGGAGAACTTTGTTAGCTTCGGAAAATTTTCTATAGTCCATAACAACTCCTAATTACTTCTTTTGATTCACCATCAGGCCAACACAATTCAAACCTCTAGATGCCATCAAAACTAAGGTACTGAAGTGCTAATTCAAAATTCAATGTATGGTAGTGCAATGAAGTTGTTGAAATGACCAAAATAATTTCAAGAATATCAAGAGTAATCAGCAACTATTTGATGTATTGTTTTTTTCTCGTCTCTATTATTGTTATGATAGTAAATAAGTATGTTTATAATTATTTTCTTATACTCACTGTATAAGTTTTGGGAGGGGTGGAAGATTGCCTTCGGCTAACCCTTTTCCTTTCATGTATAAATGTATTTTTATGCATAATAAACGATATTATGACCTAGCTCAGTTTTCAAGAAACTACGATGAAACCCTACTAAGGCGCAAATCACCAACCAGGTTGGTGAAAATAGGAAATGAATTATCTGGTACTGATTACAAAACATCAACAAATTGTGAGTAATGAGAGATCTACTACTGAACTTAGTTTTTAATTTGTAATCTTAATTTGTAACAAACCGTGAAAGTCAGAGGGGTGTGCCTCGATACCCACTATTCAGAACATTTTGAGAGGACATTAGTTCGTGCCATACAAATATAGACCTACTCAGTGCCTTTTACCTGGTGACCGAGAAAAAAGAACTACATTTTGCCAGTATGTAAATGCTGAAAATGCTAATTATGATTTCCCGAGACAGCATTTATCTACCGACGAATCTAATTTTAGCAGAGAAGTACGTTACAAAATTGCTGAATTTTGACCAAGACCAAAAAACCGTCGCATGAATATCACTCAGGAGTTGTTGAATGACGTCAAGAGCGATCCAGATGTACTTGAAAGGGTCATAACTGGTAATGAATTATGGGTAAGTATGTGGTTATGACATCTAAACCAGAGTCCAATCAACCCAGTTCAAGAGCCCAGGAGAGCCAAGACCAAAAAAGCACGCCAAACCCGATCAAATGTCAAAGTTTCACTCACTGTTTTTTTCTACTACCGTGGCGTAGTGCATCAGGAGTTCTTGCCACATGGTCGTACGGTCAGCCACCGAACTTACCAGATTTGCCTTCCCCTTTTGCATCACGATAATGCTCACTCGTTATTGCTTGTTCGTGATTTTTTGACCGAAAACAACACCGTAATCATGCCTCAGCCACCGTATTCACCAGATTTGGCCCCTTGCGACTTCTTCCTGTTCCCAAGATTGAAGAGGCCCATGAAAGGACGGCGTTTTGTAAGATTGAGAGAGCCCAAGGACATACCAAAAAGTGCATATCGAGACGATATAAATTGATGAATACGTAAACGTTTTGTGGGAAAAATGAAAATTCACCTTATTTTTTGAACAGATAGTAAGCAGGAAAAATCATCATCACCAGAGTATGAAAACTGTAAGCAAAATATTCCTTGTGAATTACAGGTACGTTTCAGCTTTCAAGGTACGGTCTTACTGAGTTAAAACCATTGGACCACTTTTTACGGTGGTACTTTTCCAGGTGAGTGTTTTCTAGAATTTTTTGAACTATACAAAAGGAGTTTTTTTGATAATCTCAACTGAGCTGATCGCCAAAGAGTATTTTTCAACAAGATGGTGTGGCTCAATACTCGAGAAGGTAACTATTTTTCAATTGAGACCTTTTTAATAATCGTTTCCACTCCCCTTGATAGGAAGACTTAAGGCTAGGGCCGCACTGCTGGAAGGTTGGTAGGATGGTGGATGATAGTTAGCTGCCTGCCGAACATCCTGCTATTTATAAACGTGAGTAACAGAACGACGGTAGCCGCAGTGACCCCCCACTACCATCTAACCTCCAGAAACCATCCGAAGGTACGCCAGGCGTCTATCTAACCTAATCAGTCGTGTTTGATATTCCTGCCGGGTAGCCTAGCTAGGGAGGAAAACCAAATAAGTTCTTTGTACAAAAGAAGGGTAATTTGAGACCCAGCAGACCCATTGAGGAAAAATTCAAAAATGTTGATGACACTGCTGATATAGATTCTCTGAAGTTCGTTGAAGTTCTGTGTAATTTGCATTCAGTCAACTTCAAAAGTAGGTCGAATGCCTCATCTGACATCCCTAAATACAAATAAAATTTGTCAGGGTGTTGTCGTAATTTTTTTGTAGAATCTCACAAATTCTCCGTCTTGCTGACGTCTCAAATTGTAAATATGCACCCACGGTTTTTTTATAACACTATATTATATGTTGAGTGTGCGTCTCTCCCGTAGTTGACCATATCTTTTTTTTTATTTATCTATTTATTTTTTTTGTTTATTGATCACAAGTACACCATGGTGTCTGAACAAGTTGTTACATAAAATACACATATATGACATAAATAATTTGTAAATTATAAATTATTTACAACGTAAAATTACAACATAATTACTAACACATGACATATGAAACAAAATTTAAAAGTGAAACATAAACATATNTCCGTAAAACAGATCCCCTTTTTTATGTTACATGAGGGAGAGTTACACTTTTATATTGAAGTTTTGCCAATCAAGTCAATATCATTGGGAAAGTAATGAACAGTGGTTTTTTATTTATATAATTGTAGTGATTATTGATTATTCTCGTTAAAGTAGCAAACTATATACCCGTTACGGGATATTCACAAAGTTTTTTTAGCTGAAAGTACCAACTCAATTACACATAGTATGTGAAGAGTGGAGAGTGAAAAGTTTAGAGTGGAGGGTCCAGAGTGGAGAGTAGAGAATGGAGAGTAAAGAGTGAAGAGTGGGTAGTCGAGAGTGGAAAATGGAGAGTGGTATGTGAAGAGTGGAGAATGAAGAGTGGAGATTGAGGAGTGGAACATGGAGAGTAGAACGTGGAGATTGAAGAGCAAAAAGTGAGAGTGGACAGTGAAGAGTCGTGAATAAAGAGTTGAGATCTAAAATGGAGAGTCGAGAGTTGGTAGTGAAGAGTTGAGAATGGATAGTGAAGAGTGGAGGGTCTAGAGTGAAAACTGAAGAGTGAATGGTGAAGAGTCGAGAGTGAAGAGTCGGGAGTGGAAAGTGGAGAGTGGATATTCGAGAGTGGAAACTGAAGAGTGAATGGTGAAGAGTGGAGAATGAAGGGTCGGAAGTAACGAGTTGAGAGTGGAAATTGGAGAGTGAAGAGTCGAGAGTTACACATAGAAAGTGAGTTGGTACTGAGGCGAAAAATATCACTAGTTGCTAAGAGGGTGGTATCACTTTTCTCTTCAATAGAAGAGGAGATCTCGAGACATTTTCAAAAATCTTTGAATTCTCCATCCAACAATGATTTATTTTTGCGGATGGTCAGATTGTGTAGGAGTTATTGGCAGAAAAATTAACATTTGGGAATAAAAACATACCCACGAATCATTCTTCATTGGAAGTTATATCATTGAACATAAATCTATTACAACATTTGTAGAATGATTGTTACTCACTTGATGACTTTACTAGAGAAAAAAGTAATAAAAAAAAGTAATAACGCATTCGCAACTCTCCACGAGACAACGCTGTTTCATTCTGCCCTAGGACTAATCAGTGGTACTAGGCTAAATCACGTATGCATTTGCTGGAATCATCTGTCCTTAAAGGAAAAACCTAAGTAAGTAGGGGATGACATATCTCCTCAGGAATACCTCATCTATGGGATCATAAAAAACTCAATCTACTTGCAAATATTACAAATAAACGGGGATTTACAAGACGGTAACTCACAAAGCCAAGCTTTGACATCTGTCTTTCACTTCATGGCAACTAGATGAAATCGGGAATCAATACTAGACAGCGCTGTTTCGATCCGCCTTAGGTCTTATCAGTAGTGCTAGGGGCGATCCCATATATCCCATAGATTGCGTAGTCGCAAAGAAAGATATCACCACTTCTTCTCACACACATTTCGATGTTCGAACGAAATAGCTTTTGGACGAATATTTTCCAATGCGTTGGATCGGCAGGATTACCTGATTTCACACCTTTGGATCGTTTTTTGTGGAAACACTTGACTCATCGTCTATTGTTTGTTGTTTATTTCTATCAATGAAGTGAAGAAAAATGAATTTTATTTTTTGAAATCTATCATCATCATCGAATTCTTATCCGCCCAGAAAAAATCGAACACCCTGTGTGACCGCCAATATTTTTATTTTGTCGAGCTCGAGCAATAAGGTAATATTATAGAAAATTAGATTCCTATCTGCTTCCTATATAAAGATATGGAACACCGCGCCACTGTTGCAGGACCCTGTATATAGTGCAGTTATTTAATGTCGCCCCTCTTTTATTTTTTGAAAGGGTCAACTCAAAAAATTGGAATTTGAAATAATACAATTACTACATGAATACTTTATTTTGAAGTGGAATTGACAGATGAAACTCTCAAAATGGCGACATATGGGGGGAAAATTAAATGTGAAATGGGGTCTTGTGATACATCATTTTGAAGCTCCTGACGAATATTTCATAACCCTAGAATATGAAGTCAATATCTTCACCTATTACAAAATAGCGGAACATTTAATAATTTTCTGAAGGCAAGCACATTAATATCGATATTTCTAGAAATATTTCTTTTTATCTGCCATATGGCAATTCCAACAACCCGATAAGGTTTGTTAAGGTATTTTTCGTTTATAAAAACGACAAAAAATGTAGTACGACAATGAACATCATTGTTCAGTTAGAATAATCTTATTTAGATTTCGGTTTAACTAGTAGAAAGGTACAACATCGATGTTCGATGTTCTTCAAATTATTTTTAAACTATATTTATTCAAACGGCAATGTTCACAGACAAAATTGCCGTTATTGGAGTGACACCAACCTCCACGTTTTCCGGGACACACATACCCAATATCCATAAAAAATTAACGTTTGGGCAGGAATATTGGGAAACCATATTGTAGGACCTCTATTAATTGATCAAAATTCAACAGGGGAACTGTATTTGAATATGCTGGCAACTACTATTGACCCTCTCATCATTGAAATCGTCGAAGCGAATCCTAATGAATTCGATATGGATATTGTATTCCAACAAGATGGAGCACCACCACATTACTCCAGACAACAAAGAAATTATTTGGATACTACTTTTCCCGGTCGTTGGATTGGTCATCGAGGTCCTACAGAATGGCCAGCCCGCTTGCCAGATTTGGCAACTTTAGACTTTTTTATGTTTCTATTTGAAGCAAAAGGTGTACGAAACTGAACCTTCTTCAATCTTGGATATACGGCAGAAAATAATAAATATTTGTAGAGATATTGACGTAACTGTGTTCGAAAATGTTCGGAATATCGGATAAGCTGTTCATATGTCAAGAAGTTTAGGGCAACCATTTCGAGTATCTTCTGAACTGACCTCAAGCTTATTAACTCATAATATTTAGTTAAATGTCAATGCGAGAGTTTGAGCATTAGTGAGAGAGAAATCCAGCAATCAGCTTCAAATCAATTTTTCCTTCAGATACACCAAAATCAAATGACAATAATGAATCGAAAGTATGATTAAATTGTAAATCCCCCAGAGACGGATCGGTAACAGGTCTCTCTAGAGCATCAGAACGATAGTTAAGTATGCAACAAGTAGACACGCCTAAGTGTTAGCTATTTTTATTTTGTTAGTGAGACGAAACCATGTGGATTCGGCTCCATATATGTCAAATATCAAAAAGGCATTGAATGATTTGATCATTCCGTTTGAAAGAAAAAGTTTAGAAAGCTATAACTCGACTATGAAAAAAAAAGAAGTGAGAAACAAGTTAGGTAACGATTGCTATTGTTTTTCATTGAAAAATGTTATATATATTGTTTTTATTTGATATGTTAGAGTTGATCTTTATAGTTAATTTCAAATGCTATATGTCAGGCACATAGTAGGACACAAAAATCAACGAATTTTAGAGGATCATAAGAATTTCACATTTTCTGAGTCAACTCCTAACTTATTTTAATCCATAACATATATTAGTCCAACATAGTTCAATCACCCAATCACACAACTGTGAGATTTTTAGATGTTTTTCATAAGTTCAGGTAGTCATATACATGTCATCTAAATATGAAAGTAATATGACCTGAAGAATCATTCAAAAAATACTGCCACGTAGACAATGCGTTGTGTAATCCAAGTATTGCCAGTCTATTATACTTGAAACTGTACAAGGAACTGAATGCAAATTCACTACTAGGAATGTCCGTGATTAACACAGTTCCGCAGTACAACTTTTAAAAAGATTTCAAAATCATCACACCACATAGAGAGGACTGGCAAAAAGGCTCACTGGTAAAAGAGGGAAAAACTTTGTATACAGATGGCTCAAAGACCCAAGAAGGGTACCCGGACATGAGGGTCACAAGGGCAATGAGGAGGCCAATGTTCTAGCCCATGAAGGCGCCTCCAAGGCTTTGATCGGTCCAGAACCCTTCTGAGGGGTAGCGAAAGCATGTATGAAGACATCCATAAATTCATGGATGCAAGCCGAACCGGTAGATTGGTAGAATAAGCTCCCAGGAATGAGGCAGGCAAAACAATTCATAAAGAAACCATCGCCCAGATTCACGGAATACCTGCTAAACCACAACCGTAAGGTTGTGCTCTGTGAATGCGAAGAGACAGCAAGGCTGAGACACGCATGATGCGAGGAAGTTAAACCAGATGCTGCCAGCTATATGAAGGGGTCAGTGTCAAGGCTATGGAGTCTCATCAAGCTGAATAATGAGCTCTAATAATCAAGGGGCATCACAATAGATCTGGAATGGTCGCAGATTGTTGTGAACTGGCTCCACGACAATCTGATCTAATCTATTATACCAAAGAAGCACTAAATATAATGAACTAGAGAGTAGAAGATAAGTTAGGTACTAATTGCTCTCATGGTTGTATTTAGTGCATCGTAGATCCTTCGCTATCTAGATATTTATTTCTATTGAAACAATCTGACAGGCATAGTATAATATATTGGAATTTCTTGAATATATTAGTGGAACAGGAGAATTTTACATACTTGTCTTTCTCGACAAAACAATGATAATAATCAGAGTATATAATTTTTATTAGTTTTCAACACTTCTTATATTCATGACTTGATCTTTTATGATTGTATGAAACATGTGCACACTATCAATGAGACTATAATGCAGAAATATAATGAAATGTTCTGTCGCTTGACGTAATTTAACATTGTATGCTATGAACTAAGAATCTTCTTCTCTTTCATTTCGTTTTTTTGCCGCCTCTGACGGTAAACACTAATTTGACAGAACTCCACTATTTTGAATGATTCCACAAAAGCTATCAAAACTCAGAAAGAAACTTTGAACAAATTTGATCTTGTCTTGAATTCAATAATGATTCACAAATGGATGTTTCGTCTATATTTGCAAGAATTGAGGTTAGATTTTAGTGGGACGGATGTACGATTTTTATATTAGACAAGTTCAAACCTTTTTTCATTGGAATATCTTCATATTATATTATTTTTGGAATCCTCGCAACATCAACTTTTGTGGATTATTGTGGTACATTGTCATATCACTATTTAAAAACCATTACCACCTCTGTACCCAGAAATTATTATTAATAAGTATTCAATCAGTACCTACCAGTTTCAGAAGGTACATGACAAACTTCAAGATGGAGAATAAATTACAGATTGAATCGAGTTTACGTCCTACTGGCATGACTAATTGGGTATTTTGCTTTTATTATTTAGGTTCACCCAGCAGTCGAAGTATTTAATAAATAAATTGTGGAAAAAACCTAGCTAGACAACACTTTTGTGATATTCGCATTTTATTTTGCTTTTATTATTTAGGTTCACCCAGCAGTCGAAGTATTTAATAAATAAATTGTGGAAAAAACCTAGCTAGGCAACACTTTTGTGATATTCGCATTTTCAAAATATTCCTTTGAAATTTTTACATTATGTTCAGTTCGCCACGGCGGTGTAGGATATTTGTTGAACTTGTTCGTTCTTCACTGATTGAATTAAAAACTACAATATTTTTTGAATGAATTATTACTCACCAGCTTTGGCTGCTAGATTCTGAAGCCCAAACAAATGCTGATTGATGATTCGTGTTGCTGAAGCCAGACTTCTCGAAGGGATGAAAGAGGTTTTCTTCTTTTTCTCCAAACTTTCTTGGGAGTCGTTCTCGAAAGAATCTCCAAACCTTGTCCTTGGTCGGCCCTTTGAACAAATTATACATGGTAAACTTTTGTTTGAGTTACATTCGAACTTATCTAAATCGTCTGCTGTCGATGAAGATAGCTAAAAAACGCTGAAAATTCTAGAACATGAATCATACTGGAGGGGTATGCGAAGGCTATCCAATGAAAGGCGAAAAGAACGAGCTGAACTGCGGAGACATTCAGACGAATCAGATAGTAAAAAGAAAAACGATCAAGAGATGGTGCTTGAGCATTTAGAGTAAAAAGAAAAGAAAAAAAAGAATGAATTAATAAAGAATAAGACGAGTTGCTGAAATATCTTTCATATAAAGGAATGCTTAGAAAGTGGGCCGATGAAACTGAGAGGAATATACAAGATGGAATTGGTCTTTCATTAAGCGCTTTCTATCTTGAAATTAAAATGAAACATACTGTGTGTGAGACATCATCAAATTTTTTTATTCGTTTGAAAGACCTATTGATGCCATTACGTGTAAAATATAAAGTTGTTCGAATATCCGCCATGACTTCTCTGGGTTGAGCGCATCTGAAACGTCCAATTTTCTATGATTCTGATGCATAAATCAGGCTACATTTGACCCATGACATTGGTTATGTTAGCTTTGAGGACCGCTGGTTTTTGACTTATTCGCATACACCTACGACTTGAGAAAATCTCACAAGAAAAAGTCTAACGGGGTCAACTCTAAAGATCTCGGTGGCCAGTTCACATCACCTCCACATGAGATGAACATGCCCTCATATCGCTCGTGTAGAATATCCAATGTGTCGTGAACTGTGTGGCACGTAGCTACACAGCTCATGCCACATTGCGAAAAGCCGGCTTCTTGTGAGCGATGCGAAATCAATTGCCTCGAATTCTCCTACACATCCTAACAGATTTGAATAATGCCATTGCCCTCCGCTGGCCGAACTCGAACAATACAATAGTCCAGTAATATTTGTTTAGACATTTATTTTGCCAGAAATTACTACATCAGAGTTTCACAAATCAGACTATGTGTATTTAAAGAAGTCTGCCCAGATTGGGAAGATCGTCATCATTCCAGTATTTTGTTTTGGCAAACTGGTAGCTTGCCTCTCACTTGTCCCGTTCATCCCTCACCACATTCTTCGTCCATTCATTCGAAACGCGTATCCATTCATTTCTCCTTCCATTCCTTTCTCTCAACTGCATTCCTCCCTTTTCTTATTCCACCCGTTCTTTACGTACTCACCAACAGACCCTATTTGCGTCCATACATCTCTCACATATTCTGCCGTTTCAGGCTCCCCCTATCCACACGGACAGGGCACCTTTGGTGCCAGTTTGAATCTGGCCAGGTAACCCGGAAAGTTACCGTGCCCCGTGAACAGTTGAACTACCTTCCCTGACGGATCTAGTGATTCATATCCGACTGCTTTACAGACTTTCTAGAGCACTCGCCCAGTCATGCCGTTATCCCATTTACATTGCCATTCTTCCGCGATCCATTTCTTTATCCCTTTTCTTCGCTCTTGATACTCATTTTTCTTACATTCCACGTAATGCTATTCTTTCTTGTGCCTTCCGTGGCCTCCTTGTGGACCTTTTTATTTGAAAGATTGTGATTATGATGTCCCTTTCGCTATATAATTTCGGTCCGTGCTCCCCTTTCTTGCTTTGCTTCAATCAGTCTCTGAATCACAGCCACCCTGAATCACGCTTTCATCCTTTCCACCGCCATGGCGGAGTCACCAACCACTCTTACGTTCTCATTCATACCCCACACATCTATCACTCTTTCTATTGCAATCAGTTCGGCTTCGTTCACGCTGCTCTGTCCGGAAATCCTTTTGTTCCCTAGAACCCATTCACCCCTATTCATTTCATATGCCCAACCTATGCCCATTCTTTCCTTGTCCACTATCGCTCCGGCATCCACATACACCTCAGTCATCCCCTCATCTCCTCCAGTAACCTTCCTTGCACCCAGGGGAGAAATCTCATCTGTACCTTTCATTCTGTCTTCAGTCCTCCTTTCATCATTCGTTCTCCACTCATGGTATCTGGTCCCGGCTTCGAAGTGAGTCTATACCTGAGATTACACTGAGCGCGGCCGATGGCCGCGCCGTCGTTACAAACAGTGGCGATTTTTTCGGCAGATCTTGCGTTTTGTCGACATACGGGTGTTTATCGATCGTTTACTCCAATTTATCCACCTCATGGCAAATAGTCCTCTCAGTAGGACGATTATGGCGACCGTAAAATGGACGAAGTGCGCGGTACGTTGCCCGAACAGAACAACCATTTTGATGAAGTAATTTAATTATTTGCACGTGTTGTTGAATGTTATGCCCGTCAATGGTTATTTGCCAAAACATTCTGAATGAATGACAACTAATTTGACAGATGTAGCTTCAACAAGATGGTCGTTATCAATTTTTGAATTTCGGAAGTGCTTGTTGGAAGACCCTATGGAAGTCGTTCGACATAAGATCGAAGAAGTTTGAAATGAAATGCAGATATTCTCCAACAGCGTGACAGAAATGGCCATGATGGCCACAGATGACCATGACCAGCAAACCAGGCTATCTTAGATGAAGTTCCAAATTTCAATAAAGACAGTCCACCGCCAGCAACATTGTTATCGAAAACAAACTGAATTCTGTGGTTTTTGATTATCGGTTCTATTTGGTAGTATATCAAATATAAATTGACGCTACAGTCAACGCTTGGTTGTCAGAATACATACCCACTAAACCAATTTTATTACTGCAGGCTGGTTCCCAGAAAAACTACAAAACATTCCAGAAAGTAGCTGAAACTAATATCGAAGAATCACCCAAGAAGACTGAGATGGTCCTTTTCACCAGGAAAAGAAGTTCATCGGGCTTAAAACCTGCCGAAATCTTCAAAAGCAAACTAAACTTCTCTGACGAGGTGAAATACCTTGGTACTATCCTCGACAAGAGGCTTACACGGAACTGTCACCTACAGAGTAGAGCAAAGAGAGCACATGTGGCTCATAAGCAATGTCGGAAGACCGTGGGACGCACATGGAGTCCTTCACCCCGTGTGATCATCTGGATCTACACTGCAATAATAAAACCTATGTTAACGTACGGAGCCATTGCATGCGGACCGAAAGTTCTACAAGCAACGGCCATCCAAAAAATATATCAAATACAGCGATTGGCTTGTTTAAACATCATAGGAGCCATGAGAACAACACCAACTGCGACAATAAAATTAATTACTGGTCTGACCCCTCTGGACCTGTACGTTAAAGGAAGTTCTGTTAATGGCCAAGTTACGATTGCGCACGGCTGGTGTAAACCTCGAAGTAGGAATAGACTGAGCCTATGGCGAGAAGCGCTTACTGTGCAATCTCTGCTGCTCGCAACCAGTGACGCAATCGAACCCGGGTTGGGGGTTTGATGAACCGTACAAAATACAAATAAAACACAGTGTCCGATGCTACGAATGCAATACGCATATATACAGACGGCTCAAAAACCAAAGAAGTCTCAGGATGTGAGAATGGGAAAAAATATCAGCGTGGTTCAAACAGAACTTCCTGGTATCTCAATCGCCACAAAAGAAATAACCAGGAAAGGGTTTCTGCCTGGAATAAAAATTTTAGGATCCAGTGGCCGAAGAAATATCTGGCGATGACCAAGAAGAATCTACACTTAACAGTAGGATTTCTGACTGGCCACTGTCAACTAAGCAAAACACCTCCATAGTATGGGACTAGTGGACACACCTCTATGCAGGATGTGGGAACAGGAAGATGAACATGTCCTATGCGAGTGTCCAGAGTTATCGTCAATAAGAAAGTTTGTGTTCGGCGAGTCTTGGCCTACACCTGCCAACATAAAGGAGATGTCTCCCAGTGACCTGTCCGCCTTCCTGAAAAGGATAGGATGGACGATGACCTAGAAGGACAACTCCTCGGGAGGATGTACAATGGGTCACATGTGGCATTAAGTGTTGTGGACCTACACTCACCCTCCCTACTCTACATATACAGATACAGAGGACAGGAACACGCCGGCACCGAAACATGCCAGAACAGGACGCGTCCTCCATAAGAAACTATAGAAAGAGAAACGAAACTTCACGTCATGTCCCCTTTCCCGACATGTTCGCGTCCTGTCGCAGTGTGCATCAAACTTTAAGAGAACAAATCTGGGCTAGTAGGCCATGGTCGAATGGAACCTGAATTATCAAACGTTTCGACTGCTACTGCGGTTGATATCATCAGTGGTAGGTCCCTTTACATACCGCAGTAGCAGACGTGATTGATGATATCTAAAAGCAGAACTCAATTTTATCTTCATTTCATTAATGAAAAGGGGCTTCTTCCAGCTCGAATAACTGTTTCAGTAGTGGTGGGGTCGAAAAAATACCTCACATGTTGATCGGTTTTGAATTTGAAAATCATTTTCAATTCTCATTGTTTAAAATTCACATGCCTATAACTGTAGCATTCTCACCTGAAATCTAGTTTTTCTGTGCTTAGTGAGCGGCGAGTCGTTCAAGCTAACCCTACTACCCCTCTCGAGCAGTCCGAATCCTTTGAACCCCTCATCCATCGGCGAAGTCCCCAAGCTCCTCAGTCCGGTATCCCCAGAGGCGGACTTCTTCACCCCACTGGTTCGCGTCACGGCAGCCGGTATCACAGGGCTGTTATCCCCACTCTTGTCCAGAGGATTGACATAGAGGTTGCTGTCCGTCACGCTGGCGTTCTCGTTATTGACCTCCGAGGTCAAATCGCCCTGCGAGTTGAAGGGGTGCGTCGTGCAGCTGGCGAACGTGTCCGAACTGTCCATACTGTTCAGGTCGTTGTTCTTCTTCTCGATGTCGACCTCCGGGAAGCCGAAGGTGTTGATTGTCTGTTCGGAGGCTTTGAGTAGGCGCATTTCTAAGCAGACCGGATTGCGGAAGTCGCTGGTCGTCAGCGGCATTAGGTTTTCCGCGTCGACGAATTCTTTAAAATCCTGGAGAAGGAATTTGAAGGGAGGTTACTAGTATTAGTATTTGTGCTACAAACACGCTATAGTACATTGCCAGTTGTTTTAAAACTATTGTAGAGTCCGATACCATTTTTTTTGATAAATTTGAAAGTCTTAACAAAACTATGTCGAAATAAAATGATTACTTATTGTCTACAGAAATTTCTTCCGTAAAACAGATCCCCTTTTTTATGTAACATGAGGGAGAGTTACACTTTTATTTTGAAGTTTTGCCAATCAAGTCAATATCATTGGGAAAGTAATGAATAGTGGTTTTGTATTTATATAATTGTAGTGATTATTGATTATTCTCGTTAACGTAGCAAACTATATACCCGTTACGGGATATTCACAAAGTTTTTTTAGCTGAAAGTATCAACTCAGTTACACATAATATGATAATATGTGAAGAGTGGAGAGTGAAAAGTTTAGAGTGGAGGGTCCAGAATGGAGAGTAAAGAGTGAAGAGTAGGTAGTCGAGAGTGGAAAATGGAGAGTGGAATGTGAAGAGTGGAGAATGAAGAGTGGAGAGTGAGGAGTGGAACATGGAGAGTAGAACAAGTAGTGAAGAGTCGTGAGTAAAGAGTAGAGATGGAAAATGAAGAGTCGAGAGTTGGTGGTGAAGAGTGGAGAATGGATAGTGAAGAGTGGAGGGTCTAGAGTGGAAACTGAAGAGTGAATGGTGAAGAGTGGAGAATGAAGGGTCGAAAGTGGCGAGTTGAGAGTGGAAGTTGGAGAGTGAAGAGTCGAGAGTTACACATAGAAAGTGAGTTGGTACTGAGGCGAAAAATATTTTTATGACATCACTAGTTGCTAAGAGGGTGGTATAACTTTTCTCTTCAATAGAAGAGGAGATCTCGAGACATTTTCGAAAATCTTTGAATTCTCCATCCAACAATGATTTATTTTTGCGAATGGACAGATTGTGTAGGAGTTATTGGCAAAAAAATTAACATTTGGGAATAAAAACATACCCACGAATCATTCTTCATTGAAAGTTATATCATTGAACATAAATCTATTACAAACATTTGTAGTATGATGGTTACTCACTTGATGACTTTAATAGAAAAAAAACTAACAATAAAGCTGGTTGGTGCATCCTCACATTTCGATTGAAACTATCTGTCTTTCACTTCATGGCAACTAGATGAAATCAACATTCGAGAATGAATACTAGACAGCGCTGTTTCGATCCGCCTTAGGTCTCATCAGTAGTGCTAGGGGCGATCCCATATATCCCATAGATTGCGTACTCGCAAGGAAAGATATCACCACTTCTTCTCACACACATTTCGATGTTCGAATGAAATAGCTTTTGGACGAATATTTTCCAATGCGTTGGATCGGCAGGATTACCTGATTTCACACCTTTGGATCGTTTTTTGTGGAAACACCTGACTCATCGTCTATTGTTTGTTGTTTATTTCTATCAATGAAGTGAAGAAAAATGAATTTTATTTTTTGAAATCTATCATCATCATCGAATTCTTCAATAACAAATGAACCAGCTTCGGAAAAAAAATACCGAGGTAGTGCAGAAACAAGAAACCTTTCAAATGGAGTATCCTACGACCCTCTTTTGCCATTGAAAAATAGTTACTGCCACGAGGAAATTGAGTTTCTGGTATGAATTTCATTTTAAAATTTGATTGCTTTGAAATTACCAATTACACGTCCATTTATGAGTTATACAACGAAAACGCAAATTTCAAGGAACACGTCAATTTTTATTTCTAGGAGGACTAATTCTGATATGGAAATCATACCCGAAATTTCACCCTCCTGCGGTCAGCAACTACCCCCAAATGGGTGATCGAGTGATCATTTGAAAGGTCTTTTGTCCCTCTATTACTTCTGTAATTTTTTTCGAAATTGGTTTATTCGTTATTGAGAAATTGAATGTTGAACGTTTTATTCAAGAAAAAAACAGAAAATTCGCTGTCGTTCATTTTAATGAGGAAATCAACAACAAATAATATCAGTGGAAACAAAATCAACGGATGAATTGTTCAAAATGACCTCCATCTAGTTTCATACAATAATACAGTCCACTCTCGAAAGCGTTTCGTACATTATTCAAGATGTCCGGAGTTAGCAATCGGCATTCCCGAACAAGTATCTGTCGCAGGTCTTCTAGATTTGTAAACTTAGTAGAGTACACTTTCGACTTCAGGTGTCCACACAGAAAGAAGTCTATCGGTGTGAGATCAGGTGATCTAGCTGGCACTATAATAAGTATTTGTAAATTCACTGTGATTTGTTTATCATACACATGTTACACAATAAAGTGAGTATCATCATATATTATTCACTATTTACTTATACTGTTTACTATTACTATTGATTAACGACTGCTCAGGCATTGTAGTACCTAAGTACTTGTAAATTTACTGTTTTGTCTGTTATGATACATGTCACAATGTTAACAACTAACTGAAAGTTATCATGAACTGTTTATTTTTTTTTAATTTCAGATGAACAATTACTTCTATATAATATTATTATCATTATTACTATTGGAACGCTCTTCATGAAGCGGAAGTAGAAAATTAGAAGCGTATAGAATATCACCGCCTCTAGTGGCAAAGTACAAGTGTGTCTGTAGCGATAAGAAATTGAACATAGAAATCAATACCTGAAATTGGGAAAAGAAAAGAAGAATGTAAGAAAGTCCACCTTGATAGATAGTACTAAATATTCACTAGCTCAGATGGAACAAAAAATCTATTGGCATTTATCTTGTCAAGGGTGGAGTTTCCTTATTTCGAGTAGAACTTCCCAGCAATTTATAAAACAGCGGTTTTGAACAAAGTTTAATAGAACATTCATAATCCGGATATCTTGGGAAGTTTGTTATGAAAACTAATTAAATTTCTATTATACGCACAAGCTGTTTCCCACGAAAAATAATCAATGTCATAAAGTTGTAAAATTGAACAGATAACGAAAGCAAATTTGAAATTGTGATGCAAAAATACAGTGTCACACATAAAGTCCGCAACATATGGAAATTTTTATAACAGCAGACTTATTCAAAATTTATCATGTGCTGCTTTTAACTAGTAAAATTCGACATTTTTTGGAATATTTCCAAAAAAATCAGGTTTTTTCTGGAAAGTTAGAAAAAACGTCAAAAAAAACCGTTTTACAATTTTATACCTTTTCTCTATAATTGAACTCTGTACTTCACTTTGACTTTTTTCAAATCTTTCAAATCACCATTACGATTCAAACGAAACATGAATCAAATTTCATAATTTTGATGAATACGACACTTTCATGTCTAAAAAATACCGACATTGGCCTGTGATCAGAAAAAAAGGTACCTCCAGAACTTCGTTTTTGTTGTTGCAAATTTTATCTAGATTTTTCATTCCACTTTCGAAACTGATTCGGATTTTGAATGTAAGGAAGTTAAAAATGGCCATAACTGAGTGAATGTGTTTCTTCTCGTTCTTATGACACTCTAACATAGATTTAAATTCAGTTTGATTATCTTTGACCAATAATTCAGTTACAAACAATCCCCAATACTGATAATTTTTCCAAATCGGGAGCGGGTAATTGACTAATACATAAAATCAGCTAATTGCATTCATTACATGTTTATCCAAGTTATTTTCTGTTTTTTTTTCTATGTTAATGTTATTTGATTCATTCTTAAACTCAGGTACACATTTTCAACATTGATTGGTAAAATTCAGGTACTTAAAACTTAAAACACTTTTCTGTAGACTCAACAATGACCTACAGTTTCATAACTATTCAAAATACTTTCGTTTTAGCGATATCGACTGAACATGATTGATATCAAATTACATAAATCTAAACAATGAAAGAACAGTGCAAAATCTCGAATTATGAATGGTTTTGAAACATATTTTTAGTTTTTATCAATTTCAGATTATTGTGTTTAATAAATCGGGTTGTTTTGTATACATATTTTCATAGGTACATTCATAATAATAATCTTGACTTCAAAAATATGCCGACTACTACAGCTTGTACATAGACAACATAGAATAAAATGATGCCAAAACCACAAAATGTATGTTAATCTACTGGCATACAACCATCAGATACACTCATAACCATATACATTTTTATAATTCCGTTTGGTTCGAATAATCACTAATACTATATGGTTCTAAATCTATTAATTTTTTTTATTTCGATTAGGAAATTTATTATACAGTTTCATTGACATGAAGAGTGTTTTCAGTTATAGTTAACCTATGTGAGCACGAAACTATTTCTCCTTGTTCTACAGGAATGTTGACCAACATTGTTAGATGTCTATTTTTCAATATAAACATCAAACATTTATCACAATAAAGGCCATAAATCGTCAATAATCCAAATTTTGTAATGCCGTGACCAATATTATTTCAGGTCAAATGTGTAGTGTGGTTCATTACATAACCAAATAAATGGACCATACTTTTTAGAAAAGATTTTGAACGTAGACATGCGTAATAATTTCATGATGCATCAGTTTAGGAAGATACAGAAGATAAAATTTCAGTTCTGAACAATAAGAACATTTCAATTCTAGATTATTTTCAGTCCTTCATAATAAACCATTTGATGAGGCTGAACAGCACCTCTTCTCTTTAAAATAGTTTTTAATTGGTTTTTACTGATGATCCATAGAATTTTCAACAAGCTGTTTCCGTTTTGAGTTTGTACATCAGTAATTATATAAATATTGGCTTGTTGTATGATCTCATAATTAATGTTCTATATTGAAATTTTTTAATAAACTTGAAGCGAGACATACAAATAGTAAAACTTCAGATAAAATCTAATCCTACCAAACAAACACATTGCAAAAATATTTCACATATCTATTTATTTTGGGGTATTTCATTATAAGAGCGGTCCAAACCTTGATGTCGTAAAAAATTAGAGTTTTTGCATCGAAGGATATCTGTGTGGGTAAACACTAAATAAGTTATCACTCTTTTTAGTTTTCAAAAACTAGAAAGTGATGCTTTTCAAAATCAAATCAATGACGAACAATTTGGATCAAGGTATTTTCAAAAACCAGTTGAAGCAAATAATGCGAAAACTTGTATGTATTATGTATACAGAACTGATTATTTTATATGTACAAAAAATAAAAAATAAATCAACCCGTTCTGGTAGAAACTTCTCAAAGAAACAAGGAAAACTCGTCCACCGTCAATCAATACTGGGTATACATGTGTACCCTTCGAGACAAAAAGTACTCACTTTTTCCACGGGGACCGGTGAAAAAAGTAATTTCATGAAAAGTGACATTTTGTTATAGTATTTCCAATACCAATTGGAACAGCACAGAGAAGGAATTCCCGCCTCGACATAGGCGTCGGCATATTATTTTTCAGTGGTAGTTTTTCAGTTACTTTTTCTTACAATCACCCCATGAAAGAGTTATCTCAACTGAATTTTTCCACCATGGGTAATTATGAAAAACTTCGAAATTCAAGGTAGTTGATTTCCGAGTCGAAAACTCTAAAATACAATGAAAACACAAATAATCACACCGAATTCTGGTCAACCCTATATTACAAAATAATAGAGGCCAACAAAATTGTTAGAAAAATCAAAATTCTTCTTCACTATATTCAGATGAGGTGGAATCATCATCGGGTTGAATAACGATCGGATTTATGGAACTTTGCTCTTCTTTTATAACTTGGGCCACACAGTTCTTCCACACATCACTATTACCTACGTCATTCTCCACTCGCCTTATATTGTCGAGCACTATAGCATTCTAAGTCGGTGACTGATTACATTCCCGCAAGCTTTCTTTCATTGTGGCTCAAACCATTTCAATTGGATTGAACACACCTTAGTATGAAGGCAAACGTAAGAGAATATGACCACTTGTTTCACACATCGAATCAATAATATACCCTTTTTTGAAATTACATTGTTTTATGCTTGCCAGTAATACCTTTTTCGTTGGAATCATTTCGGGTATTTCCATGTCATGATTTCGCATGAAATCAACAATATCTGCTTTTTTTGTGTTATTGTTTAGTATTGTAGTTAATAACCGAGAATGATACGCAGCGTTATTCATAACAATAACCGATTTTGGAGGAATATTTGGGGGAAGCTGCTCACTGAACCAGGTTTCGAATAAAGCCGCAGTCATATCTTCGTGGTAATCAGCAGACAAATCTTTTATATTTTTGGCCGACAGAAGCAAAGCGTTAGGTACGAAACCACTTTCATTCCCGGCATGCAGAATTATAACAAGTTTTTCCCTTGAGGAAGGTATGTTCAAAGCACAATACTTGGTTTCGTCTACCCAGCCATATTTGATAACATTATGGGTGTCAAACCCAGTTTCATCGAGATAGATTATATGTCTGCTGGATTCTCGGTAGCTTTTCATTCGCCTCAAATATTCTTGCCGGAGTTGAACAATGCGTGTCGATTCCATTATGACCCTCCGATTGTTCAATTTTTTATATTTGAAACCACAAGACAATAAGACACCTCGTAGAATTTCTAAAGATTTGTAATTGTAATCAAACTATCTGGGCGACTAGGGGCCACAGGCAAGAAATGTTTATGACTGTACTCTTATTTTCAATGCCGTTCCAATTGGAAATGGATAGACTATACCTGTCATCAGAGATAAAATGTCAAACTTTTTTTATGTCACAGAAAAAATTTATTTTTTCCATCGATAATCCAGACCATTCATTTCATAAGCTTCAGATTCAATAATAACTACAACTCTTATTTTGAAAGGTTTAGAATTGATGAAAAAAACAAAATAATTCAAGTGTCACTTCCTCCTAATACTCATCATGGAACTAGCTCGCATTTATGCCATAAAATAAGTGTCAGTACAATAGAAAGGACAACTAATTTGACAGATGTAGCTTCAACAACATGGCAGCTCAGTTTTCAAGAAACTACGATGAAACCCTACTAAGGCGCAAATCACCAACCAGGTTGGTGAAAATAGGAAATGAACTATATGTACTGATTACAAAACTTCAACAAATTGTGAGTAATGAGAGATCTACTATTGGACTGAGTTTTTAATTTGTAATCTTAAATTGTAACAAACCGTGAAAGTCAGAGGGGTGTGCCTCGATACCCACTATTCAGAACATTTTGAGAAGAGAGTTCCTGCCATATAAATACAGACTTACTCAGTGCCTTTTACCTGGTGACCGAGAAAAAATAACTACATTTTGCCAGTGGTATGTAAATGCTGAAAACGCTAATTATGATTTCCTGAGACAGAATTTATGTATCGACGAATCTAATTTTAGTAGAGAAGTTCGTCGCATGAATGAATATCGCTCAGGAGTTGTTGAATGATGTCAAAATCGATCCAAATTTACATGAGAGGGTCATAACTGATAATGTTTCATGGGTAGGTATGTGGTTATGACATCTAAACCAGAGTCCAATCAACCCAGTTCAAGAGCCCAGGAGAGCCAAGACGGTCAGCCACCGAACTTACCAGATTTGCCTCCCCCTTTTGCATCACGATAATGCTCATTCGTTATTGCTTGTTCGTGATTTTTTGAACAAAAACAACAACGTAATCATGCCTCAGCCACCGTATTCACCCCCTTGCGACTTCTTCCTGTTCCCAAGATTGAAAAGACCCATGAAAGGACGGCGTTTTGTAAGATTGAGAGAGCCCAAGGACATACCAAAAAGTGCATATCGAGACGATATAAATTGATGAATACGTAAACGTTTTGTGGGAAAAATGAAAATTCACCTTATTTTTTGAACAGATAGTAAGCAGGAAAAATAATCATCACCAGAGTATGAAAACTGTAAGCAAAATATTCCTTGTGAATTACAGGTACGTTTCAGCTTTCAAGGTACGGTCTTACTGGGTTAAAACCATTGAACCACTTTTTACGGTGGTACTTTTCCAGGTGAGTGTTTTCTAGAATTTTTTGAACTATACAAAAGGAGTTTTTTTGATAATCTCAACTGAGCTGATCGCCAAAGAGTATTTTTCAACAAGATGGTGTGGCTCAATACTCGAGAAGGTAACTATTTTTCAATTGAGACCTTTTTAATAATCGTTTCCACTCCCCTTGATAGGAAGACTTAAGGCTAGGGCCGCACTGCTGGAAGGTTGGTAGGATGGTGGATGGTAGTTAGCTGCCTGGCGAACATCCTGCTATTTATAAACGTGAGTAACAGAACGACGGTAGCCGCAGTGACCCCCCACTACCATCTAACCTCCAGAAACCATCCGAAGGTACGCCAGGCGTCTATCTAACCTAATGAGTCGTGTTTGATATTCCAGCCGAGTAGCCTAGCTAGGGAGTAAAGCGTAATAAGTTCTGTTTACAAAAGAAGGGCAATTTGGGACCCAATAGACCCATTAAAGAAGAATTCAAACATTTTGACGACACTGCTGATATAGCTTCTCTTCGTTGAATTTCTTTGCAATTTGCATTCAGTCAACTTCAAAAGTAGGTCGAATGCCTCAACTGACATCCTTAAATACAAATAAAAGTCAGGGGTTTTGTCGTAATTTTTTGTAGACTCTTACTAATTCTCCGTCCTCAAATTGTGAGTATGCACCCACGGTTTTTTTATAACACTATTTGCCACTATAATTCTCGAATATGAACTAAGTAAAAATTTTTTCGCAACTTTAGAGAGAGGCATGCTTGTTACTTTTCCGCTGTCAGTTGGATACTGGCTTCATTTCACTGCGTCCAGGATGCATTGCCCCACCTTTACCATCCACCCTCCAAGCGACCATCTAGTATCCTACAGTGCGGCCCCGGGTTAACAGATTGTCTCTGGTGTGGATTCCTGGCCATACTGGCCTGGAAGGCAATGAGGCTGCTGACTTCCTTGCAAAGGATGGTGCTGCAAGCAGCTTCATCGGACCAGAACCTGTCATTATTACCGCTTTACGCTTTGCCAAATAAAGATTGAACTCCTGGATGGCAAGAAGATTTATGGACTTCTGGCAGAATCTTCCAGGATTGGCTCACTCAAAGGCGTGTATTCACCCTTCGAAGCTTGATACCAAACATTTGTTGGACTACGGGAGGAATGAACTACGCTACGATGTCTAACAGGCCTTCTTATAGGTCACTGTCATTTCAATCATCATATGCAGAAACTTGGACTGTCGGAAGACAGTGTGTGTCGCCTCTGTGGAAAATGATGAACCAGCAGAGCACATACTTTGTGCCTGCCCCGCTGGGGACAAAATCAGGTTTTCAGAGTTCGGCAGAGCCGTACCTTACCATCTGACCTTAAAGACCACTGGACAATCAAACTAATTGGCTTCGTTGAGAAGCTGGGTTGATTTGGTCGAGTGTGAATAAGTGTGAGCCACAATAAACCCTTGGGGGTTGCGGTGGAGGGTCGAATAGACCCACTCACTTTGGACCTAACCTAATCTAACCTAAGTCGACTAGCCGCGACGAGCCGCGTGAATACTGTAGAAGAAAGTTAGTCCAGGATGACTTCAAGACCTACCAGATCTGTTTTTGACTAATCGTTTCACCGGTTTACAAATTCTTTATTTTTTCCTAATCCTAACAGAAAAAATGCCTCGATTTCGGACTACATTAAGCTTCTTCAGGTCAAGTGGACTGGAATTCGAAATCGAAGAGTTACCCGGATTGTCTTCAACACATTAGCTTACTGTTGTAACTTGTTGTAACTTAATGGAAAGAGGTATCAGATCTGAGGAATACGCTTTCAGCTCTGTATACTTCATGAATTTAAGTGAGCCATAGATGTAAAAAAACAAGAGTATCTGCGATTCATGAAAATAATTGTGAATATTGCAAACTGGTTTTGTAGATCTCATCAGATTTTGGAAAACAAAAAGAACAATCAACAAGATAGTCTCAACTCACCGACACTGTAGGTGCACTAACTCATATCCATCAGAGAACAACTATTCCTCTGGCTAATACCACGAAGGGCGTTGAATTATACACGACAGGTGCCAGTGCAGGATTCTCAACAGAAGTGATTCCTGGGCTTATGGGGCGATAACAAATATGTTATTTGTTGTTCGCTTCAGCCTAGTTCGAGGAATGATACTCTGAAAGGAATTCGATTTTTATTTATGGAAAATCAACGACTTCATGTCGATGATGGATACTACCTTGTATTGACGAGTGACCAAATAGCCCGAAACCGGTCTGCAAGTGTATACCAATAATTGAAAAACGATTCCGGCAGTTGTATCGCCAACAGCATATGCAGGAATTACTTTTAAAAGGAATCCTGGACTGAACCTGTTGGATATAATTCAACGCTTTTCGTGGTATTAGCCAGGGTAGAAGTTGTTTTTTGAAGTCCGTCAACATACAGTGTAGGTGAGTTGAGACTGGCGTGAACAAAGTTTTCTCTTAGATAATTTGATTCACAGCCACTTTTCAAGCATGCAAGTCCTAATAATTCATAGTTCAGTTGTTTTGTATCTTTAGTTTTCAATTTCTTGAATAAACGAATAGTAATTAGGCATTTAAGGTGAGCACATGTATTTGTACCACTAACTGTTGAGTGAAATGATTCATTATCAACATTTCAAAAAACACAATATTGTAGTGAAGTGAGATTCAACAAAGGTGAATATAGAGTGACATCAATTTTAACAGTGGGGACGGTAGCCTGGCGGGTTGACGTGGGTGGTTTGCTCTACTCCATCAATCGACCGCTCCATGAACCGGTGGTTCGAACCGCAAGGCGGGACGATCTATTTTCACTTCCTATCGGCCAACCCGTTTTAGGAATCACACGTGAAAAGGTAAGACCTTGTGAGTCCTTAGCTCGCACAAGTTTCGACTTTTGAGAGTTGTCATTCGTAGGGGATCGACGGCTGGTTAACGGAAAAACAGATTTAAGATATTTTTTTAACCGATTTAACAGTATTCGTGAATGGATGCTAATGGTGCTAACTTGGTTGTCAGAAGGATGTTGTTAAAAGCTTTTATTTAACTTGACGTTTATATATGTTACCAAGTTCAATTTGACCCACTTCCCGGTATCCGATTGACCGGAAATTTTGCATGCTGGTCCAGAACCGATGACAATGCATGTTAATCATGAACGTGACCTGATGCTGCCTCCAGTATCGGCTCCGTACGAGAGATCTCATCAGCGGTAAATAGCAGGAACACGAAATTTTGTATACGCATTCGATTATGATAGGCAGTTGCTAGGCCCACCATGAAATAGAAGCCATATCCAGGGTTGCCTTCAATTAAAAGATATATTTCTAGAAAAAAAAATTAAAACAAGCTTTTACCTTTAAATACCTACTTCCCGACTCTAAAAAGAAGACAATAAATGATGTAGTAGGTTGTAAGAACCCATATTTATTTGCATTGTAAAAAAATAGTTCCCAGAGTAAGAGGGTCCATCATGCAATGTGAGCAACAGGCACAAGAG
>NW_019293148.1:45105-55562 GCF_000500325.1 Leptinotarsa decemlineata
TCAGTATCAATTTGCTTCTCCTGAAGATGCTAACCTTGTTAGCGAAACGAGCGTCGAGTGCAAAAATATCAGTTTGGTGTTAGGGTAATTGATCTCTAAAAAAAGTTCTCAAAAATTGTTTTGCAAAACCACTCACTACCTCACCTAACCCCACGAAAACACGGCACTGATAAAGAAATATTGTGAAACGGCCAAATAGTTAGTATTCAGCCAGTCCAGCTAACTGAGCCTTTATTCCTCAACTACATTTGATAGCACGTTTATTAACTATCTGGGCGACTAGGGGCCACAGGCCAGAAATGTTTATGACTGTACCAGGGACGCTTTGAACATAAAAGCACTTGTAGTAAATACATTTCCCATTTGCCGGGCAGTGATTATGAACACCCCTCGTAATGCTCTTATTTTTATTGCCGTTCCAATTGGAAATGGATAGACTATAAAATTCTACTGCAATTAATAGTTAAAATAATTTATTCGTTGAATATTTGGAGCATATTTCAAAAGCTTGTCAGTTTGAAACGGCTTGGCCGATTTCCACAAACACAGCAGTGTTGGATAGAGAATCGAAAGGCCTTCAAATCCAGGAGCCACGTGACCCCCCTTTACGTGAAAAAAAGTTGGTGGTGCCCTCTTGGCACTAGGCCGCGTGATCACAACCATTTTTATGCCAAAACGTAGAAAAAGTAATACCTTTTTACCTGAATTTAAACCGACCTCTATAGTTTATTCCGTTCAAAAGCTAAGGGGGGGAGGACTTTTTACGTCCTCACTGTATACAATCATTCTAGAGTAAATGAAACTAAAATTCTCAATGAATTCAATAATACCGATGAAAAACACTCGTAATATATGTTTTTATTATTGTATGGTGGTCAGTAGCTAGTGTGATTACTATAACTTTTGCAACCGGGCCAAATCATCCCATAAACCATCACAGCAGAGTCCCACTATGAATATATCAACGAAATGTATCGAAAATTGAGTCAGCATAAGCCGGCTGCAGCCTAACCTAACATAATAGAAAAGGTCCGATTCTGCTCCACGACAATGCTCACCCACCATACTCCCCAGATCTCGCACTAACCGACTATTATCTTTTCTAGCACTTCGACAATTTCATCACCGGTAGAACATTCGCCTATCAAGACTAGACAAAAATGGCCTTTGTTGACTTCATCGAATCTTGAGCACACAAATTCTATGTTGACGAAATTATTCGACTTGTGTTACGTTGGCAAAAGTGCACTGATTCCAATGGTGCTCAATCTTATCGAATTGAATGAATATTCGCTAAGATATTACAGTTTGAATTAGACTCATAAAAACGAACAAGACTGCACAATATTCCAGTTCTTTTTTGATAAGCAAAATTATTGAATAAGATAATAAGTCGAATACTACAGTTTTCTTTGCGATAAATACTTTGAATTTATGCAATAACTTATCTGGGTGAAGTGAACGTTTGCCACTTTTACACATGTAGAAAGTTTTCTATAACAAATTTTACATTTTCCTGATTGTGAAAGAATAGTATATCCAAGAAAGGCTGATGAAAAGCTTTGATATTAGATTTGTTAAAAAAAATAAATATCAAACTGACATTCGATATTTTGAATACCTCTTAGATATAGTTCAGAGCTGGATTAGGCCAAAGTATGTCAAATAATAATCACTTTTGTTCTTTTCCTCCTGATAAATATTAGTGCGAGATTTTCACAGATTCCATCTTTGCAAAAAGTACTCATTGTTCAGCAGTAGGAATTTGCTGAGCCAGCAGATTGATTTCAGTAAATTGATAACCTTTGTCTGGGCATGAGCTGTTCACCACGTGGATAACAAATGTTTACATCCAACTGCACATTTTATCCATACACTTGCAACATTCTTCCCAACTTCAGGTTTCACCAACCAAGCTGACCGACGTCTTCAGGATACTAAATAAACTGATTTTTTAATATGAAAGGGGTCTTTACTTATATTTAACAGGGTACAATTTCACTTTCAGACACACATTAATGATTTCGGATAGAAATGTGCAAGAAATATTCCCCTGAAACTTGCTGCTGATTTCAACAGAGCGATTCACTTTGTGGTTTTTATACCAAACGTTTACTATTTCCAGATTGTCGAAAGCATCCAAAAACCAGATGTCATGTACAGTTCTTCAATAATGGGAAAAAGTTTCAAAATCTTAATTTGAGACCGCTTTTGCTGTTCGCAGAAGACGAGAGTGGAAATGCCCACAGTCCAGTTTGTTTAATTTGTCTGTTGTGAAGTGAGAATCGCGGGTTAACCGAGTGTACAGTCCAATCAGAAATGAAGCGTAAAGCAAAGTACAATTTGAGTATTGTGACTTAACCAGGATGGAGTTTAAATAAAATCTAAATCGTAAAGTGCTGACAAGTGAAACGAGGGAAGTTATAGCCAACATAATTTGTTTTATGCAACGAGAAGCGGCAGAAAATTAACCTATAAAGGACTTTAAACAAGTTCAAGAAAGAGCTGCCATGGCAACTGGCGTAAGTTTAAGCAGTATACAAAACATTTCAAAGGAAATGAAATCGATTGATTGGAAAAGCCGCTGCTTTTTTGACACCAAATATGGAAAGAAAGAAAAGTTATGCATGACGTGGGATTTCGTTGGAGGAAACCGAAAAATAATCGAAAATTATCAATGGAAAAGCCAGAAATCGTTCAGTTAAGAACAAATTTTTTGCGAAGTATGAAAACATTTCGAGAAGAAAAGCGACCCATAATTTTCATTGACAAAACCTATATTCATTCGTCGCATACCCACATAGAAACCTGGAATGACAACACTAGTGAAGGTTTAAATAAACCATTATCAAAAGGGCAAAGACTAATAATAGTGAATGCGGGCAGTGAAACTGGTTTTGTGAAAAATGCTTATTTAAATTTCAGATCAAATACGAAGTCAGGTGATTATTATAACGAGATGAACTTCACGAATTATATTATATTGAAGTTAAACTGTCGGTGGAGAATCCTGCACTGACAGTTTACTTCATCTACTGAAGACGCCCACTTGGTTGGTGAATCGCGCGTCGAGAAGAATGTTTCAGATCTGGTGTTTCGGAAAAGTACTTGTTTTGGATTCATTTTACGCCAGAGGTTACTTTTCTACCTTTCGTTCATACATAAACAATGAGATAGGTACGGCTAAAGTAGTACTTTTACTTTGAAACCATAACTTTTCAATTATTCAAAATCCGTTCAAGACTTTTGAAAAACAGAGCTCAGAAATTATGTCAAGTGGTTTTCTCTTACTTATAATACCTTTGACTCTGGTCATCCTTGCACGCTAACAATAAAACTTTGAGTTAGAAAATCAATCGATATTCTGAAAAAGTACTGCATTGTACTACGGCAATGCCTGATTGCTGGTACTGCAACTATCATTTCTATTGCCATTTTTCAAAAGGGTAAACTGCCCTATGGATAGTTTCATTCTATTTGAAATGAATGTATTGCACTATTCTTAATGGCAAGCTTCAACGCCGATAATATATTCCTACTTCTTACAAATCGAATCAACGAAAACTTTTTTCAGCGAAGCGCCAACGAAAAAAATTCAAAAATTTGATGGAGCGTGTTTTCATATCGATTCTCCAGGGCTAATCATAAATGTTCAACGAAAATTCTACTGGTGCTTTTCAATTTTCAAATTCCTACTCTATAACATAAAATAAGAAAACATGCGATCGTGAAATGATGATGATGATGATAAGTACGGTGAGGTGAGCTTTATCTATTCGCTTGTGGTCAGGTACTTTTGACTGTGTCAAATTCATTATTGAAACTTCAACAGTAAGCCACATTTTCAAGCATCATGGAATATAATTGGTGGGTTCGATTTCCAAAGCATCGGGATGAGTATCAATGGAATATTAAAGATTATTTTCATTAGGTAAAACAGGAAACACATCAAGTTATTACTAGTGTGTTTTCCTTATAGAATAGTGTATTGGACATTTATGCCTATGTGCATTTGTTTCGTTTCTATTGACTTTTTTTCAGATGTGGAAGGTGAAAATATCCCAAAGCATGTCGAAAGTCATACAAAATTTCAAAAATACCTCTTGTTTTTATTATTTATCTATCATAGAACATCTATAGAACATTTATAGAACATTTACTAGTCTTGAATTAGCACACCGCTAAGTTTTCAAAGAGTCTCTTGATACCTACATAATTCTGGATAATAATAACCACTAGGATCTTCTCTAATCAAACTTCATACAAAAAAACTAGGTCAGAAAATAAAACCAATTTTCAATTTTGGTAATGTGACATCTCATAAAAAAGTGATTAATACCTGTACGGCTTTGGACATACCGTACAAATTAATGTAACCGTACAAAACTTTTACTTCTGGCAAACCACTTTCCCCTTGGATAATTTGTTTTCACTTCTCCAAGATTTTCATGTGCACACCCCAAACTTGTTGAAACTCTAATATTTAGAAAATATTTCGTGTTCTCATTATTTATCCATTTAGTACATCGGAATGAATCTGAAGGGCTCAAAAGATATTGTTGATGTAACTTTCTTTACTAGTCTTGAATTAACATACCGAAGAGTCTTTCAATACCTCAATGGATCTAGATACTGATTATCACAGGAGAGGATATTTCCAGCTCTTCTCCAAATAAGAACTGGAAATAATTTTACCTATTCTCACAAATTGTACAGAGCTAGTCTGTCGTGGAACTATATACCACCCAGTTGGTTGGCAGCAAGGGTGGTACATATACCTAAAGTGGGCCGGAGAGACCCACACACCAAATCGGTACGACCAATCAGCCTCACATCCTTCCTGTTGAAAGGACTTGAGAGGATACTGGTCGGACACATCAGGAGGGTAGCATTATATGCATCCCCCCCTGAATAACCACCAGTATGCTTATCAAACCGAAAAATTGACAGATTTAGCAATGAACAACCTCGTTGAGAAAATTTCCCAATCCCTTGACAACAAGGAGATTGCGGTTACGGTATTTCTTGATATTGAAGGAGCATTTGGCAATGCGCTACCTAAATTTATAGTACTGTCTCTGGCTAGGAAGGGTATATAATCGACCATAACTGACTGGATCTATTTCATGAACATAACTGCAAGGTTTAGGGTCACCAGGGGCTGCCCACAAGGTGGGGTACTATCTCCCTTTCTGTGGTCTCTCCTGATGGATAGTCTGCTTGACGCCCTCGACAAAAGAAAAGTTGATCTGCAAGTTTACGCAGATGAGCTTGTCATCCTGGCTAGGTCCACGTCAGGAAGGGTAGCTTCTAATATTCTCCAAAGCGCGTTGGACGTTGTTCATAGTTCGTGCCTGAGGGGGATGTCTGTCAACCCCAGCAAAACTGTGTTAATCCCCTTCACCGAGAGAAGGAAATTGGACGATCTAACGCCACTTTTCCTCAATGGTGTGGTCATTCTATTTGGAACGGAGGTGGAATTTCTTGGCATTGTCCTTGATGAAAGACTCACCTGGAACGCTCACTTGGAAAAAGTTTTACACAAGGCCAGACTGTCTCTATGGTTATGTCGAAGGATTTGTGGTAAAACTTGAGGTTCAGGTCCCAAACAAATCCACAGGATTTATGTGATGATTGTCAGACCGATCATCACTTATGGTGTAATTGCCTGGTGGCTGAAGGCTTTACAGAAAACGGCCCAAGCGAAGCTCTCTGGTTCACAGAGACAGGCTTTGGCTATCAGTGGTGCCATCAGTACCACATCGTCAGAAGACCAAACATGGAACGGGAGCTGGAATATACCGAGCGGATAGAAATCTAAACTACAGCTATCCCCTAGGACTATACACATCTGTCTTTCGAGCGGAAGTGTATGCTATCTTGCAGTATGGAAGGCTTATTGAATTGAGACCTCAAAGAAATGAGCGGATCAATATTTTTACAGACAGCAGGAGCGCACTAGGGGCTCTGACAAACCCGAAGGTGACATCAAAACTGGTCTGGAAATGCCATGAAGAACTGAATGAACTTGCAAACAGGAACAAATTATCTTTGTACTGGGTGCCAGGGCATTCAGGAATCACAAATAATTATGAAGCGGATGAATGCGCTAGACGCGGATCATCAACGTACATGGACGTACAAAACTACGCCCAGAAGAATATGACGAACATGACTGATGGAATGGGTGTCATGAGAAGATGGGAGAATAAACGCAATAAGCCCAAGAGGCTGCAGTGTTTTCTGGAGACTTGGACTCAATAGACAAGTCAGACAGCTCCCAAGGTACAAAAAAAACACACCGTCAGCGGTCATGGAGATCCTTCTAGATCTACCTTCTCTCCATATTTTTCTTGAGAGAGGCTAGATGGACTGCATACAGACTTGTGCGCATTGCCAATTGCACAAATCAATTTAATGCAGAGTGCAACAGACTGTTGGTTGACACTAGGAGTCACAGCATTCTGGAAATGACCTCTAATATTATGTTTCCAACTGTCAGCTACGAACTGCCTTATGGAGTACTATTCCCGAGTAGAGAGGACTGGATCCACCGGGAGAAGGAAATATCAAGAGAGCAGATAGTTGTTGGTTCACAGATGGATCAAAAACACCTTCCAGTTCTGGTGTACGTGTTTTTAGTCGCAGACCCAAGACAGAGATATCTACCTGCCTAGGAACTGTTGCGACTGTATTTCAAGCGGAAATTTAAGTATTGAATTGTGTGCGAAGAGAATGGATAAATCCAGATTTTAAACAGATTGAATAAATTCAACCTCACACACAAGTCAATGAGAATATTCTCAGTCAAGTGGCATTGGTAGCTCTTGGCTCCTACCGAGCAACGTCTAAATTCGTAGCAAATTGCCAAAAACGACTCTCCTCGATAGGATGACTTAACATATTGTCTCTGTCAGAACCTGTCATTGGCATCGCTTTAGGCTTTGCCAAACAAACATTGAACACCTGGATGGCAAGAAGATTTATGGACTTCTGGCAGAATCTCCCAAGATTGGCTCTCTCCAAGGCATTTATTAACCCTTCGAAAATTGCTACCAAACAGTTGTTAGACTACAGGAGGGATGAACTACGATATCTAACAAGTCACTGTCATTTGAATCATCATATGCAGAGACTTGGACTGTCGGAAGACGTATCGCCTCTGTTTGGAAAATGATGAAACAGCAGAGCATATACTTTGTACCTGCCCTGCTGGGGACCGAATCAAGTTCTTAGTGTTCGGCACTCTCACCATCTGACCTGAAAGACCACTCACCATACAAACTAATCGGCTTCTTCAAGAAGCTGGGTTTATTTGTCCGAGTGTGAATAGGTGTGAGTCACAATAAACACTTGTGGGTTGCGGTGGAGGGTCGAATAGCCCCACTCACTTCATACCTAACCTAACCACAAAGATCTTTCCCTGTGGTAATCAGTATCTAGATTTTTGTTTATACGAAATTTCGACGTTGAACTGTAGTGTATGTTCTAACTTTACTTTTTTGTAGGTGTTTTTATATTCAAATTTTATATTTCTATACTTACGTTTGTATTTATTTTTCAGAAGCTTGGTCTACAAAATTTATTCTTAATGACATTATTATTATCCATAATTGTATTCACAGTTATCACTCGAAGATAATTGTGGATACTAACAATCGAAACATCGTGAAGTAACTTGGCTTGAAGAAATCTTTTAATTTTCATTTCCTTTTTCTGTTTAACTGTTCAGTTTTAAATTTTTTGCTTGGATGGAAGTCCGAATCAATGAAATTGACCATGAAATCACCTTCAAACGAATGATTTTCAATCTTTATGTTTATTATTCGATTGAGATGACAAGCTATTTTTGAGTTATCAAAAACCTAAAATCAATTATGTTTCGTCATTAAATTCAATTTCAGTTCAATAGTTGGCAACTTGTTCATCGATCCCTAAAATTAGATGCCACGGGGGTCACTTTACTATAAATTTAGCATGAATTTCCTCGCAGAGGCGTTATTGTCTATCAGTTGAAGAATTTAAATAATCGATATGGAAATACCACATGCTATTTTAGAATTTCACGACTAAATGTGAAATTTCACTGAAATCGATTTCGGAAATGAGTTTATTTCAACACTTTGATATCTTGGAAGACGGGAAAATGTATTCGCTTCTTTAACGATGTAGCTGCACTATTATTCACTGAGGAACTGCTTTCTTGATGGCATTTTATTATTCCTTATGTTCAATTATTCTTTAAAATCGATAATTAACTAATACTTTCTCATTAGTCAGTGGGCTATGCTTGAAGACGGGCAGTAAACAAATCTAAAGAAATGAACTTTAAATGTTCAAGCCAGTGTCGAATATATCTACACAGTAGGTTGAATGTACTGACGCCTATCAGAAAACAACTACTCCTCTGGCTAATACCACGAACGGTGATGGATTATATCCGACAAGTGTGCCCGTTCCAAAATTGAAGGTCGACTCTTTCAGTTGTGTTGGAAATTGCATATGCAGAAAATTTTCTGTGAAGATTCCTGCACTGACGCCTGTCGGATATAATCCAACGTCGTTCGTGGTATTAGCCAGTGGAGTAGTTGTTTTCTTATAGGCCTCAGTCCATTCAACATACTGTGTAGGTATATCCGAGACTGGCTTGAACATTTAAAGTTCCTTTATTTAGATTGAATTTACTAAAATTTGAGATTGAATTGCTGAGAACCAGGTAAACTTTTTTACTTGCTTTTCTTTCAACTATAATTCAAATTGGATACTCAAATAATAAGAAAAACGATGGGCAAAAATTATTTCTATCCAATTTTGAAACCCGTCTTTATGTAAATTAATGAGAATACTAAACATTTTATACAGAGTGTGTAAAAGCCAAATGAAATAAATTCATTATTTCGGTTACGGTACATATTTGAAAAAAATCCGAAACCCGTCAAATGTAAATTATAATTTGAGATTCTTCAACGTAAAAATGTCACCGCTAGCTTCAACTCCCTTCGAATGACATGTACAACCCCCAATTTTTTAAATGGGAAGTATAGGTTTGTGATATATCGTTTAAAAGGTATCTTCATTCTCTATTCAAAAATGGTATCGCTTTCAAGTTGTTTTCAATTAACATTAAATAAATTAAAATCATGTGGCTACCGAAACTCGATAAAATTCACTTAAAAACTAAAATGTAATGCAAAACGTAGATTATGTTTGTAGATTACGAAAAAGAACTATGGATGTTAACGAAGTAGATGTTCAAAATGTTCACCTAATCTCAAATAGAACTGTCTCCTAACATAACATAACAACTGTCTTCTAATATAACATATCAGGCGTGACCGACCTAATCGCAAGCGCTATTTTTCTTTCAAGTCATTCAAATCTGAAGGTTTAGTTTTGTACACATTGCTCTTTACGTATCTCCATAAAAACAAATCTAATGATGAAAGTTCAGGTGATCGCGCTGGCCATTCAATCGATCCTCGCCTCCCTATCCACTGATTGGAAAATGTTGTAACGAGGTATTGCCGGACATTAACTTGGTAATGTGGCGGAGCTTGATCCTGCTGAAACAATATCGTATTCACTGGAACTTGAGGGTTTCCTGGACCGGGATATAAATTTGCTAAACTTGGAATGACATCATTTTGAAATAGTGCCAAATAAGTATTGCCATTCAAGTTGCTCTCAATGAAAAAGAGACCAATGATATGGTTTCCTATAATTCCTGCCCAAACATTAACCTTTTAAGGGTATTGCATGTCTTCTTCTCTCATCCAGTGAGAATTTTCCATTGACCAGTAGCGGCAATTTTGCCGATTAGCTTGACCGTTAATTGATAAAGTACACTCATCAGAAAACATAACGTATTCTAATTGGATGATATTGTTATCCAACATGTCAATCATTTGATCACAAAAATAAGATCTTCCATAAAAATTGTCTTCCATGAGCTTCTGAGTGGATACAATTTTATAAGGATGCATTTTATTTTCTTTTGATATGTTTACTATCGATGTATGGCTAACATTTAATGGAGTGGATGCCTGTCTACTCGATGTATGTGGGTATTTCCCAAACTCAAGCATCACATCTAATTTGAGTTCTTCACTCATTGCATTGACAGCTTCTTTTTTTATCTGCCCCACATGACCAAGCTCGCGAAACTGCTTCTCTATTTTGCTTATTGTTCCTTGACATATGATCGGTGAATTGGGAAATTTCTCATGAAATTGGCGGGCTACTTCCTGTTGTGTTATACATTTCCTTTAATCTAACCATTTGTCACACTTGAAGTTAACAAACTTTATACTTAAATCAAAATACTAACAACTAATATTGTAACAAACAAAACAAGTTGACAAAACGTTTCAAACTAACTTTGCCACGGAAATTTTTTAAAGTTTTTTAAAGGATACCATCTAAAAAGATCATCGCTATATTTTTTGCTTACTTTCTTA
>NW_019293149.1:0-40037 GCF_000500325.1 Leptinotarsa decemlineata
CTCAAATGCTCATGCTATACTATACCTTGTTTGAAACTCACCTCTCCTATGGGATAGTTGCTTGGGGAGCGGCAAGTAATTCTCATATAAAAATCTTAGAACAAATTCAAAAATTAACTCTGAAAATAATCACAAATAAAAAAAGGAACTTACCCCACAGAAGCGCTATATAAGGAAACATTGACTTTAGACATAAGGCAACTTCACTTCTTCAAAACTATTATGAAGGCAACACAAAAATAAACATGAACTTAGAAAAATTGAACACCATTTTGCAACTCGCCACAAAATGAATGCAACCTATGTTTCAAAATCAGAGAAAAATACTTTACAAAAGTGTTATACACCAATATGTTGATGTGAAAAATACATATTACTATAATGTATAAATGTCTGTAGAAGATGTATGTGACTAGAGTTATATAATCTGTAGGTCAAATCCTCCATGGTTTGTTTGTTTTTTCCATTTTTGAAAAATAGTGTATTTGTTTGATTGATGTGTGAGTGATGTTCGATGTAATTTACCTATTGCGATTGTTTCATTATAGGTATAACCTAAATGTTTTATACATATTAGCTTTATGTAATTTTGATGTGATATCTGTATGGTGCTTTTTTTCAGCTTAAAATGATTTTCAGCTCAATATATTCATATCTTTTACATATTCATATCTACTTTATTCAACATCACAGGTCGTAGTGTGGGAGAAATAGTTAATATACAGGGTGTTAGGTAGCTGGGTGCAAACCTTCATCGGGGTGATACACTAGCCCATGTAGATCATATTCATACAAACATTTTATAGCGCGTTTTTGATTTTTAAGGGAACTTTTACGATTTTTAGTACAAAATTGGTCAATTAAATGCTAATAACTTCGAATCTCAACAGAAATGTCCGGTTTTTTAAATTTTAGTAGTCTTATGTGTCCCCAATCGTACTCAAGTATTTTGAAGCACCATTGCGTCCAAAAAAGTTATGTACAGAGCATTTAAACTCCACAAAAAAAGAAAGAAAATACAAAATCTGACCTTTGATGCCAATTAAAATAATAAATAAAATACATACAGGTGTTCAGACACCTTTTAAAACATGCTTAGTTATTGCTCTTACCTCCGAGATCTGACTATTTATAGGTCATTCGAGTGCTTTCACCTATCCGCTCTTTCCTCTCTCCGCTTCATCGGTTTTAGAGGAAGCTGACCGTTTGGCGGGAGTTGGTCGTGTTTCACTTGATTGAAGGTTTCCATATGTTGCGTATCTCTACGCTAGCTTCGCTAAATGCGTTATTGGACAATATATATGCGTCTTTTTTTAATTTTCTCCTAAACCAGTGTTACTCCTTGTGGATGATTTCAGGTTGAGCCCACTTGATGTTATGTTGATAAATTCCTGATTTGATGGTTTTTATTCGCTGTGTGTGTTTCTTATGTATGGCATTGCGAATTTTCAATTGCCTCTTAGTTTCACCAATGTATATTTCTCCACACTGGCAGGGTACCCGGTAAATGCAATTCTTGGAATCGCAGTCCGCGTTTGGTGGCCTGGTTCTTCAAGAATGATCCAAAGAGCAAAACAACACTATCGGCGAGACCTACATAAGATCAAATTCTGAATAATAGTTTATGGCTGATTGTGTCAAAGGTCCAACTGAAATCCAATATCAGTAGTAGTAGTAGTATTAAGAAGTATACGAGATATTCCTTTAGCTGGACTAGATATTGCTTTTTCTGAAATTTTCGATAAGGTTAGCAATATACTGATTGCTATGAGAGCTTTGTAGAAATTACTTGGAATAGTCTTCTTTGGTAGTACTTTTACAATTGCACCCTTCCATAGTGTCGGAAACAAATCAGCTGCTAAGCAGGAATTAATAATATGGGTTATTTAACATATTATATACCTACGTGCAGCATAATCTAATATGATCAATATTCAGTTCATCACAACCTGACAGAAAATAACGATTGGTAAACAAATAGATCATCGATTTCTCTGAGTATAAAATCCCATCATACTTTCTTATCAGGGTGAGTGTTGAATCTTCTAGAAACTCAAATAGAGTCTCTGATGAGAAGTCCAAGTATAAATCTCCGATCAGATATGTATCAATAAGTGCGGGTCAATAATTTTGTCATCAAGAATACCAAGCCAGCCATACGTTAACACCAAATCTCTCTTGAAAATTAGTAACTCTATGTGAATATTAATTTTCCTGTCGCCAGGTATGTATACACCTGTTGAACCATGCGTTATTGGTTAATCTACATTCATCATAAGTACCACAATTTTTTTTTGCAAATTTCATCATTTTGGCGACATTTTCTAATGAGCCACCTACAAAAATGTTTCTCCTGTTGAAGTCCGTCAAACGCGAATGACGGACGCTCCTGACTCGATGAGGTTTTAATTTTTTTTCTTAAAATTTTCTGTACACACCTTAGGCAATCTCCCTTGAGGATACTTTTTTGTTCTTCATTTTTTCATTTCACACGAATCCCAAATAAAATGATTGTCACTGCATCATCATTGTGAACCTTTTTTGAACTTACCTGAAATGCCGATGTCATTATCGCCACCCATTCAGTAAATACAAAAATAATAAATTGGACATATTTGATTTTGGGTTTTCTTATTGATTTACTTATATAACAGCAGACGTCTCTGATCACACTTGCACCATAACAGTTCTCCTTTGTTCCATAGTTTTATCATAGACAAACAAACACACCTTTCAAAACTGAATCACATGACAGCTGTCATTGTCAATTGTTTATTGTCTCTCTCTTTGTTCGTCAACCACATGGCTTTTACCGGTAATCCATAATTTCACAACAAATAACAATTTTTAGTAAATTTCAATTTGATAATCTCCTTTATCTTCAGTGAGGAGTCAACCTCTTTTAGTGTGGTGACTTGTTTCATTGTATTGTTATGTTTCACTTGTTTAAATGTAACATTTTTTTCGACACGGCCATCCTTACTAACGGTAAGCACCGTTGCCACAGCTACTCCGATCGGAGTAGATCTACTACTATTGATTATTTTTTACTCCGCTACTCCAAATTATAAAATTCTACTCAATTTTAACAATTACTGGTCGCTTGTGAAATCTCCATAAATGATCATCTTGTATCCTCCCTATATAAAAATGGCATAGACAACATCTAGAAATGATGTACTGCTGCTCTGGCAACACTGCAGTCTGCAGTTTATTGCTATGTATTCTGTGTGCACACTGCACTTTGCACTACTGCACAGTAGCACAGAGGCACAGAGCACAATAGTCAAATGTCAAAAATAAATAACATAATGTTATATTTGTACGAAGAAACTAAAAAAAGTATGTATTTTGTTGAGAGCAACTATTATGGATAAGTAAGTTTGGTACAATATCCCAATCCACTTTTTTCATGAATATATTTTTACAGATTTATTATTAGAAAACCCAAAAATATTGGGGAACCTGTTGCCTCATAGGAGAGAAAAATGTTTTGAGATTTTTATTTAAAACACAATCATTCGATAGTTTTTTTCGATAAATATTCAAAATTGTCGTTCCTTTTCGAAATTTTGAAAAAAGGCATTCACAAAAGTTGTTTTTCCACAATTTCATTACAGTATACCAAATTTTTTTTTCGAATTGGGAAGTTTTTCTGCCATATTTTCTTTCTCGTTATCAACATATCATACAGATTATCTTTCATGGCAAATTCCATCTTTAGGAATCTGATTTGAAAAAAATCCTGAATGTCACTTCAAAAAATTAAGTTGTGTCGTAAAGTCGTAATAATTCGATAATTTTTTCAAAAAAACCATGAGGTTGACTTCTCATTCGATTAGTACAATTGTGAAACTTGAATCTCCTTGAACCTTCTTGAACTAAATGCTTTTTTCATCAATTTCCAGTAACGATACGACTAAATGGTATTTTTTTAAAAATTGGGGTTCTATATCTCTCTCTAATTGTATTCTACAAATAGTGAATGTCAGTGAAAGGTGTACCTCATTAATACTGTCAAAAGCCAAATTGTTAAAAATACTAATTTCTGAAAATATTCAATAGTCCAATTGTGTTCAATTGGTTGATCAATTCCAATCGCGTTCACCTTAGAACACTTGATTCAGTCACTGCTTCACTGCTAATAATTTATTGGTGCGCCAACAAGATGCTATCGTAAGTTCTGTCTAGTGGTGAGTCTATCTACGTACCGAATTGAATGTTTTTTCTGGATTTCGCCCATTGAAACCTTCAGCAGTTTGTCAGTTTGGTGTCTTTTCGCCACATATTCTTTCAATTTCCAGTTTTCCTCAAGTGACAACATCATTTAGGAACAACGAATATTTGACTCGCAAGAATTCAAGTTTCACTAAATGACAATTCGACAAAACACGAGATACATCATTTCGTTTCTCATTACTCACTTATTTATTCAATGATGCTTGAAGCTGCGTTTCATCACACTGGGTAGTTGTATTTGATTCAATTGGATATATGTTTTCAGGGATATGAGATCAAAATTCCAAGAACCTAAGCGATACAACCAAGTAGTATTGATTTTCCTTGAAGAACGAGCAATGTTATTCGGGTGTTGGCAGGTTCACCTTCAAAAAATTTTCCTCTGAGCTATATAATCAAAATGTACTCAAAAGATACGACTGGTGATTTCATTCGATTTGTTTTGAGTCAATGATCTATAAAACTGGTTAGAATTTTTAAAACTTGTTGTCAAATTGGAATACGATCATGAAATGGTTTATAAGTGAAAAAATCCTATATATTATTGGCTTTTATGGCGACGCTGTAAATATCTGTGTTCATTACAAAGATTCAAATACAGGTTTTGTTGTGAAATCAATATTTATTAACAAATATGTTTAGAAAAAAGTCACAAATCCACAATTAGTTCATAATAATAATTCCAATAATGAGAGGGGTAATCAAAGAGTAAACTCCCAATCACACACACTATATTACCGTGCAAAATAATACTCACAAGCTCAATATTGATAGTCGAGAAGATTACTAACGGAAAATTTTTCAGTACTAACGAATCATACAATAAATAAGCGGTTCGTTCGCACGCAGTTGTTGAAAGAAGTGCCGTACTATTTGAAAAAAAATATAGGCAACGTATTCAAAAAACACTTCATTTATTTTCATCCAGTATCGGCCAATTTCATCATATATAAAAATATAGGCATAAAATATTTATTCATGCATTACACACATCTCTTTCTATTTGATACTCATGTATAGGTGAAAAAAGACGTCGCAGTTTATATGAAGCCTTTTCAGTTCTGCAGTTCTGGTAGGATCATTTCTAGGGAAATTTACCAAATCAGGGAATTACGGATGAAAACTATAGCTAATTGATTTGGATTGTGCACTATCTGTGGAATAGTTCAAATTTTTTTTTGAAGAATTGTTGGATGTAGCCATCACTACGTGGTAGAAAATCATCATGAAAAATGATAATTGAAACTTTCTATGTTTTTTACCACATTCATTTGTAACTAAACTTACTGTAGTTTCGTCCTATAAGGACATTTTCAAATTTATAGGTACATTAGTTCATAGTTTAATAATTATAGTTTATAGTTTAATGTATAAGTTTGAAAATGTCCTTCAAGGAAGAAACTGCAGTAACGTTAGTTACAAATAAAAGTGGTAAAAACATAGAAAGTTTCAATTCTCATTTTTCATCGCATGTTCTTATTTATTAGTGAATTATGAATCAATGTGACTATTCCATCCAGCAATTGTAAGTTTTGTTGGTGCATAGATTTATCTGTAGTGTTTATCAGAATAATCTGAAACAAAAACAGTATTGTTGTCACTGCAATACCCTATTTTGATTGAAATGTCTTTTTCAACCTACATTAGTTTTACAAATTCAACGAGACACACAGTTTCTTCTAAAAACCTTCCAATCTACGTCTCACACCAACACATAATATTTGACTTACCTTGTTTGTGCATAATTAAATTCAATCGACTTCAGAGATCTTCCCCTTTTGGAATTATTCGTTCAATTCCACTTTATAATCCTCATTTTTTTTCGTTTTCAATTCTGTATCAATTTTATTAGTTTCGGAATTTCCACAATCCACAAGATATGTTAGGTAATGATTTTTTTTTGCATCTGATGGTTGGTTTGAAGCAGAAATATATTTCAACAAAATCCCTGAAGATTCGATAGTAAACGAAAATTGAAAATGGAATATCGTTCGCTCAGAATGCCAGCTTTTTTCATCTCTACGTAAGTCCGTGTAACTTCCAGACTCGTATCGATGAAAAGCTTAAGCCTAATACATTTTCCAATCTTACACAAGAGAACGGAATTAGAAAAGTTTCTGTAGTGAACAATGGCGGAAACGTAGTAAATATCTTGTTACGTTAGAGAATATACGAGACGGAATTTCAAGTGGTACCCAAAGGATATAATATTATCATTTTTTTTATCTGATCTGAATTATATGTGATTATACGAAATCATATAGACAGAAATGCTGGAAATGAATATTCTCATCTCAATCAATCTAATGACAAACAAAGGAAATTTTGAACTTGTAGAAATAAAAATTCATCTATCGAGGTGAATATTATGAAAATGAATTGCATAAGAAACGTGTCTGATTTACAGTCTGATGATGTTTTCAAACCCATGATGAAATCAATAACAGACTAACAGATCAAAGTAGAAGACAAACATTTTTTTTCAAATTTGTTTTTGCATACAGAGTTCGGTTCTATTCATTCAGGGAATGACCATTACGCATTCACTTATCATATTTTCAAATGATCCTCAAGAAGATGAGTACTAGGAAGTCGGTATTTTGGAAGTTCCGGTTATTGTGACGGCGGAAAAGTGTTTCAACGTGCACGATTAGGTTAGACTCCATTCAGACTATCACTGCTGATGAGTAATCTAAAGTAATTGTTTTCTGTCGAAACCCTGGGTTCGATTTGACGGTAAAATTGCTTTTTGTCAGTAATTGAGTTGAAAAAAAAAGTTTTTTCCCTAACCAGCTATCGCACCCCTACGAACGACAACCCTCAGAAGTAGAAAGTTTAGTGAGCTAATGAAGTCTTACCTTTCAACGGGTTGGACGATAGCACGTGAAAATCGAGTGTTCAGCCTGGGGCTTGAATCATCGACTCACACATCGGCCGATTGACTGAGCGAACAAAGCACTTATGTCGAACCGCCCGGCTACCGACCGTGGAATTCCAGCCCAATAGCATTTCCAACAACAGTTTCAAGTTTCATTCTCGATATGAATATAAGATAATTGAATAAAACTGGCCGATACTTGATGAAAATCCATATTAAAAAACTAGTTAATACAGTTTATTGTATGATTTTCACTACAAAGGGTTTAACAAAAACCGCGACACCTGTTTCGACACCAATAGTTTTTTTCGAGTTTGTGATGTTATCATAAAATTGAAATAAATAAGGTTCATCCGAACTGAGCCAAAGACTTCTTTATCATCAACAGATTTTGAAGAGGCAGAGTATGGTAGGGATTGTGATTAAAAAAAATCATACGAGTTGTTAGCATTCAGTTGTGATAGTGTTGATGAACTGCATATGAAAAAAATCATTAGTACAATATTCTTTTGTTCTGCTACAAGTCCTGTACCAAAATCAACTTTAAATTGTAATTATCATGCCTTTCATATTTTTATTATGGTTTCAAAGAAGCAGGGTACCCAATTTAATATCCTGACCCCCTGAGAACGTAATTTTTAACGAGGGAAAGATATATGATATACGTACGGAAAGGTAGTTGGAAAGTGAAATATATTACGGAAATATTATATAACTTTGATAGATGTATTATACAAAAAAATATGAATCTTCAACACCTCAACGTAAATACTTATTCCTCACAGAGGTTTTCATGTGAAATTGGAGGTATTTGTAAATCATGTCCACTGTAAGTGGTCCCATTTTGTTTAGACAGTGTACACAGATCATAAATTATATAGGTAGTTGTTCAGGAACGACTTGCATCTTGGAAAAACATCTGTGGATAATCCACACATTGAGATGAGGTGATCACAAAAAATAACCATTTCATATAATTCAATGTTCATGTGGAAGAACTTATTTTGCCAGCAACTTTCATGCATGATCTACATATACAGATTGAACCGGTCACGTCATGTTGACAAACTGACCAAGAAATTATCAAGTGCAATATTTATGATTCGTAGACTGAAGGATTTCGCCGGTATCAGAGCGGTCAAATCTTCGTACTTCGGACTCTTCCATAGTCACATGGTATATGGCATAGTGTTGTGGGGGGATTCTTGTAATTCCAAAAAAAATTTTATATTGCAAAAAAGAGTTATACGTCTAATATCTAATGCCAACTTTAAAGATCATTGTCGCCCACTTTTTATTCATCTCAAATTAATGCCGCTTCCTACAGCTTTTGTATATGAAACATTGATTGAAATTCATAAAAATAAATCAAAATACATTTTACAATCGCAACAACATGAATATCCTACAAGATCAGGAAATCTGATAAGAACTGAGAGTTTGAGGCTGGGCACCTCACCAAATAATTCATTGAATTTGAAATTCTATAATAAGTTACCATGTCACATAAAACAACTCAGTTTCTACTGTTTCAAGCAAAAACTGAAATCATTTTTTTGTATAACTGTTTTTATTCTACAGATGAATACATGTTATACAACATAGATAATTCATGTGAGTTTGAGTGAGTAACAATTGTTCTCATTTTTGACATTAGTTGATTGATTGTTTTCATTATTATGTACACTGTTCTGTTTGATGATTTTATTTGTATATATGACGTCATATTTATAAATTTTTGTGTTTTGACTTGCTACAAATATTTGTTCAAATGTATCACGTAGCCAATAAACTATTCTATTCTATTTTATATCTGTAGAGATTTTATTTGAACTCAATTGTTCTTTGGAAGTTTCAATGATTTTTGTAAGGAGGTGGAAAAGTGAAATTCAAAAATCTTTTTTACAACTGATATCTCAATTGAAACAAGATTTCTGTGGCTGGGATTGAGTCAAATGAGCGTCTCCACTATACGTACTGTCATCGTGGCATGAGAAGATTGGTCTCCTCCGTAGCATTGAGTCGCAATGTTCCGAAACTTTGAAGTTCGTAATTGAGGATAATAGTGGTCCATGTAAGTGAAATGTTATATCGTAACATTTTCATAAATTACAGTCTGTTGTGTATCTATAAATTATATCTGATTCGATTCCATACCGAATGTTTTGAGTACAAACTTAATAGAAAGAAGTGATTTTCATATCAGTATCCTACGATTATTTCAGTGAATCCAATCTTTTCTTAACATAAATAATTGTATCTACATCAACATCACATAGTTTTTTTGAGAGGTTGAGGTATATTCTTCCATCAAAAAAAGCTCAGTTGATTTCATTTATCATCACATTTCAATAATTCATGGACATTTTTCGAGAACTGCATATCTTCCTCTGAATTAATAAGCATTTCAAATACTTGGAAAAAAATATATCATTATCATTTTGTTTTTGAAATAGTATCGAAAATATTTATTCCAAATTGAACAGGTATCATACGTGGAAAAAAATTCACATTTTTTTTCAATGATGAATGAGTAGAAGAATGCTTCTCACAAAGTTTGCTTCATATTTCGAATTTTTGCGACACCCTATATACAATCAATTCTTACCAGTATTTGAAAATTCTTACTGCTCATATTTTTTATCTACATGATATATCTTGAGCTTAAGATTATGAATGTGATTTTGAAAATGCAACCACATATTGAAATATTTGCTATCACTTGAAAACTCATTCTGGGAAATACATTTTGTCAAATAGTTGACCGGTTTGTTTCCTCATGCCCTGAAATACTACTTCCATTCCAGAATATATGCAGTGGATAGTTTTCTCATGTTTTATTCAGATCCTTTCATGCATGTTTATGACCTAGTTTATATCAGTGAATGTTGATATTGCTTTCTGTGGAACTAGAACTTCAGACAGTTTCCATACAAGTCGATGAATATGGAATAATCGTGGGATATTGATCAGTGGCCATATTATAGAAGTTTTAATATTGCAAACTAGGATGAAAAAATACAAATTATACACATTTTCTAAATAACTTGCCGTTTTCCCCGACAGACGCAGTTACTGACTATCGAACACACTCTTTCCTCACTTGAACAGAAATGCTGTCTCTCGATGCGCGTTTCGCTAACCAAGTTAGCATCATCAGGAGATAAAGCATTTTCAATCATCTCCCGATGATGCTAACTTGTTTAGCCTAACGCGCGTCGAGAAACAACATTTTTATTCTGGTGTTTCGAATACCTATGAGTAAGTTAATGACAATAATTCTCAGTGGTTCAGAAAATTCACTCTATCTTCGCTTGTTAGTGTTTCATTGTCATACTGACAGTGTGAGATTTTTTACAGGAGTAGCTAGTATTTAAAATGACCGTATAGATAACCTTACCTAACAGATGAGTTGTTTTTCACATAATTGCCCAATTTTTGAGTATTGTCTAACTATTGTGTAGAGCATGAGAGCACGAGAGACTTGAGATATTGAGTTGATACTTCGGATTTATTGATATACAAGTGAAATAATAATTGGGTATTAGAATTAGTGGAGAGGTATAATAATGATTTCTAGAAAACTTTTTTGATATGAGATTGATCAGAATACGAAAACCAGAGATACATATCCTATATATGATTATTACACTCGATACATTTCTAGGGAAATTGAATCTGTAATGCAGCTTTCCCATACAACTTTTCAACATTGAAAGATCCGTCCCAGGCTGAACTACAAAACGAATGATCTATAATAGTATTTAGTACAATGTGGATTCTGTGCAATGGGTCATATTATTTTTTTCAAAAGTAAGTGTCGACAACTTATGGACAATTGACATTGAACAACGTCATGCACTACAAAGTTTCTATTGTGTTGTATAGTAATAATAGATGTTTATCTTGGTCTGTTTTGCCAAAAAGCACCAGTTTATCCAATTATCAAACACATTTAGAAATGCCAGGACATGGCTACGAAACAAATGACTATTGGAATTATTTCATTGCCTGTGAAAACTGCAAAGTGTCTAATGATTCACATCATCGTGAATTTTCAAAAATGGTAAGTGTACCCCTACGTTGATGACTATCAAAGTTTGGAATGATTTTGCCGGAGTTTTTTTCATACTAAATTCGAAGTCTTGCTATCGGTGATTTCCCAATTTTCCTAAAGGAGTGAATCACTATGGTCGTGAAGTGATTCGGTTGGGTAAGGTACAAAGTTAGTGAGTCTAATCGACCCTCCACCGCAACCCACGAGGGTTTATTGTGTCTCACACTCATTCACACTCGAACAAATAAATCCAGCTTCTTAACGAAGCCAATTAGTTTTTATGATGAGTGATTATCAGGTCAGATGGTAAAAGTACGGCCAAACTGTAAACACCTGATTCCGTCCCCAGCGGGGCAGGCACAAAGTATATGCTTTGCTGGTTTTGGTTTTGGTGAATCATCACTTGAGCGCAAACGTTTGCTAACTTGCTCATCTGCTAACTTGCTAATCTGTCATGAGACAGATTCTGCGTACGCCGCTCAAGAATTTGGAGCAAGGTGGTTTCATAAGGTATGCCGCTCTTGAGGAGACGACTCAGTCGTTTTCTGGCTGCACCACCAAAAAATTTTTTCAGGTTTAGTTATTGGATCAGAAGTTGGAGGGCTGAGAAGCTCTCGCTCCTGATCTTAATTCACAGGAAGGTCAGTTGGAGTCATATGATCAACATTCATCTCCTCTGCAGACTCAGCGTCGGAAATAATTTTCAAGTTTAGTCTGTCCATAAAAGTCCCATAGGGAAAAAAGGTCAATCACGGCAGAGCCCCGCATTACCATGACAAGGCGATGCTACGACGAAACGGCGTCTGGTATCTCCAAGGTTTCGTAGAGACAGCTCAGTGTCATTCATCCTCTCGGCAGGGATACACACACCTTAGGATTAAGCCATCGTTGGCATGCCATTCAGTTAGGAAATAACAGAACCACAAATGATTCTGTCATTCCCGTATCCAGCGGGGCTACGTGATAGAAGGCAACCGATGACCGGTTTGCTCAACCCCCAATTCTCCCGCCAAAAACGTGAAAGATGAACAAGGACAGCCAACCCACCGGTCGTGAAGTGAGTACAGTCGAAAAAGTTACATTTCAGATGGATTTCATATAAATTGAAACTCTGTTTTCTACTGTAGTTCTCATTGCAAATCAGTTAGTTGAGACTGAACCCCAAAACCAAGGCACTGGGAATCCAGTACCAGACATCACTGTTTCGACCCGTCATATGTCTCATATTAGTGTTGTTATGTCGGAGTACGAAAACATTACTGGACTGTTTTGATACATTGCTGGACAGTTTTCGAAGGACAAGCCTGAGCGAGTAGAGGCCATGACATCGATGTTATCTTTGGCCTCTGAATGAAGCTATCCAAGACGGCACGTCACAAAGCCATCGACCGTAGAAAGAGATTTTTCCTCTCTTTTCTACTACAGCTTCCACTATAGAGTAACTAGTTGGAACCGAAACCTTAAAACAAAACATTCATGATCCAACACCAAATAGTGCTGTTTCCACCTACCATAGGCCTCATCTGTGGTGCTACACTGAACCACGAATTCGCTAAAAAAATCAACTGTTCTTGAAGAACAAACCTGAGTTTTGCAGTCAATGTTGAACCTTGGCTTTGCAACAAGCCGCCTTCGAAAGTCTCGTTCATTACTGATATCCAAAGATTGAGTCACAAATAATATATTCCAATTTGATGCTGAACTGTGTAATGAGTTCACAATAATTTTTTCAGATTATTTTCTGGCCATTGATGAAATCCAGACTTCTTCTTGAATATCGAAGCAGCCTACCTTTCAAAATGTTCATACTTGACAACCTACACCCGAACCATATATAATATTCATTCAACTGAAATCAGCACTCATCGATGCTGAATACACACTAATCACTTCATTGCTCATTTTCTACCATTTGTCTAAATATAGACATGCCCCATGCGTCAGTGAGAATCTAGGAACCAATCTAGTCGGAAACATGAAGAAGGTCAACCTCGGTGACCGCGTTTATTCACCGCTCTTACGCCTAATGACGTTCGTTATTAACTCTCTTTGAGTCGAGGATTATCGAAGGGACCAATAATCTGTAGCCGCGTAACGTGATTCTAATGAGTTACCACACACTCCATGACCGTGGAGGTTGAAGTAAACGTGTTTGTGATTTTACATGCTTCTATATTGAGCTTAATGTATACGAGGTTCTTTTATGAAGAGCAGAAAATGATGATGATGATGACGAAAGATTCTGTAGTTGAATACTTTTTTAACAGTATCTTCCATCGAAAGAAATTTCAAGTGAGGATAAAAAACTCCAAAAGCGCTCGTCGACATATTTTCTTATTCGATACTACAGAGTGTTTCAAATTCGATCCTCACCATTGGGATATCGGAAACTATGAGAGATACGAAGATGGTTAAATGAGGGCAAACTTGCGCATTTACCTGACTAACAATATGCCGTTGATAAAGTTCTGAAATATCGAGTATATCTGGAGATATCCGGAAAAAACTGAAATTTCGAATAACTTGAACATAATTCGATGTGGTTGTCGTCTTTCGGGATACAATTTTAAATACATTTCTCATGTCTTAACACTATTTCTATCGTATATTTGATAAATTTGTATCATATCTCCTTTTTCTTAATTTTTGATAGCCATTTTTCGCCAAAAATTCAATGACTTGAACAATAATAAAATATCATTGATCGTAACAAATTAAAAATCAAATTTAGAAACATCAAAGTCAAAGCCTATTATGATAGAAATTAATTTTTTCCAATATCTCAAATTTTCCGAAAGAGAATGATAAATTATAATACATCATTGAAAAGGTGAAATCTGATTTTATATAAAGTTGATGATGGTGGCCGGAAGACGAAACGTCGGATAGCAAATCTGAAAACACCATTATGTAGCAGGAGAAAAGTGGCAATGTGGAAGTGCAATTTATTTTCGAATCCTTCGAAAAATAAAGCCAGAAAAAAATAAAAACCATTTTCCGAAATTTCTGTTTTTTCCGGATATCTCCGGATATACTCGGAATTTCAGAACTTTCTCAACGGCATATTGTTGGTCAGGTTAATGCGCAACTTTGCCTGAATTCAACCATCTTCATATCTCTCATAGTTTCCGAGATCCCAATGGTGAGGATCAAATTTTAAACAACCTGTAAATGGAAAGTAGGTTTTATTCGAAATATCATTTACATAAATGGGCCCCGCCTCTATGTGTACCCTGAGGATGCTACACTATATCAAGAAGAGAAATATCCTTCTGGTTGGGTCACCCAATTGTCATATGCAACTTTGATAGTGAGACACATCGAAGGGAAGGTTGAGGACTTGCTTCTCCTCCAGCATCAGAAGAGAAGTTGAATGACTTGGCCTTCTTGATCACACTGAGAGCAGCATATAGCCTAAGTATGCAGTTGACATAACCGGCGAATATTTGTTTTTGTGCATACACAAGGGACATCCGATTCTCACCGAGGCAACATTATAATGACGTCATTAGGACTTTTTTCTATAAAGGCGGTAAAATCCAAATTTCTAGCGTAATATAAATCATAATTGTATAAATCATATTTGAAGCTCAATACGAAACGGAACGTGTCTTTTTACATTACTGTAGAATTGAAAAAATCTTAAACAACAAAAACAATTTCAGAAAACTAATCACAAAATCATGGTGTGAGATTAACAATTGATGAAAAGGTATCTGCCAAAAAATCATTGAACTGAGTTTGGTACTGAACTACTGGATTTTTTTCAAACTTTGGCAACTCAAATAAAATATTTTTCACAATCAAAATCACAAATCACGCTCAAAAACAACTCATATCACGAAAACAATTCGAGGAAAATAGTGAAATCAACAAATTACGTTATGATTTTAACAACTGATAATGTAGTTATGTTATGAGTTTGAAAACTCATCATGACAATTTTCCAATGGTGGTAACATCTACATCAGCTCACAGAACAAAACTAATGTTGGAAATGTAGCAAAACATTTCACATATTATTATAGTATTTTATGAGAATTGTTAATTGATGCTTAAAATGGAAATGGGGGTACAGTGATACAGAATTCTGTATTGTTGAATTAAAAAATTTATTCTCATTAAAATTATTCTGAATTGAATCCAGAATTATCCATATTCCATTCGAATCAAATAACTTTTGAGTCATGGTATATACTGATCGATAGGAAATTTTATTTCTATACATTGGGACAATTAAAATTTTTTGCGTCTTCTCAGCTTATTACTATTTAATGTTTTTGAACGATTTTCAATCAATTTTTCTCAATGAATTCAAATATAACCAAAGCGCTACCGAAACATCCCGAAAAATTGACCGGGCTTTTATTATATTATAGCAGGGGAGCCCACGATGCAAAATGGGGATTTACTCGAGCGTTATTGAGATATTGATAGCATCAATGTCCTACGTATTTTTAATAATGTTGGTATGTTAGTCTGATCGTTTGCATGATTTGGGTGGTTATACTTAAGGGCTAAAAGTGGGAAAAAAATTAATCTAGCGCGTCACATTTCCTAAGGGGGTGTTAAGTGCAACAAAAAAAGCTCTCATTCAATAATCTGAATATGGCGTCATGGCAACAGAATTCAGAGTGGAAACGGAGTGAGAGAGTGATAGATAGAGGAAAAGTGAATAGAGAATAGAGGATTAGAAAATTGGAGAGGGAAATATAGGTATCACACAGCTGCACGCATTAAACTTTATCGACGAATTTTTGTTATTTCGGCTTGCGGAAATCGTCAAATTNTTTTTGGATATTGGGTATGTTTTTCCCGGAAAACGTGAGGGTTGGTGTCACTCCAATAACGGCAATTTTGTCTGTGAACATTGCCTTAAAAAATTTATATTCGTCACTAAAACAAATATGGTGGTGATAGGTAGGATGCCTTGCAATGGTTTCCGTCATGATTTGACAGAATTCTGGTCTTCGATCAGGGTCATGTTCAGTTAATTGGTGTACCAATTCCTCAATGATACCTATTCCTCTTCAAAAATCTCCACATAGTAGAAGAAGACACCTCACAAACATTCGCGACGTAATAAGTATACTGTTCAGGATTTACTACCATCTCACACTACCGGTAGTTGTGAATTTGGATACAAGTTCTCTCAAATATTTTCTACAGATAGGACGATTCGGAAAACGTTCATTGAAAATCCATTCTGTCTAGTGAAAGATACGCGTCGCACCGTAAATAAAAATCGTTTAAATTTTTTCTTTCAATGGACGAGAATTGACCATTTTAGAGATTGTTGACGTGGTACCTTTCTACTAGTAAAAGCGAATCCTAAATGAGAATATTTTAACTGAACAATGATGTTCATTGTCGTACTGACATTTTCTGTCGTTTTTATGAACAAAAAATAACCTAACAAACCTTATCGGGTTGTTGGAATTGCCATATGGCAGATAAAAAGGAATATTTCTAGAAATATCGATATTAATGTGTTTGTCTTCAGGAAATTATTAAATGTTTTGCCATTTTGTAGAAGGTGAAGATATTGACTTCATATTTTAGGGTTGTGAAGTATTCGTCAGTAGCTTCAAAATGATGTGTCACAAGACCCCCTTTCCATTTAATTTTTCTTCCCAGATGGCACCCAGTCGGCATATATAAAGGTTCATCTGTCAATTTCACTTCAAAATAAAGTATTCATATTAATTTCATTATCTCAAATTTCAATTTTTTGAGTTGACCCTTTCGAAAAATAATGGGGTGGTAACTTTAAAGATAAGCACTGTATACAATGAGTATATTACAGGTTGAAATGGACTTATAAAAACGGACAAAACTCTTGTAACAACCTAATAACAAAACTTTCATATTCTTCATCCGAATTATAGTGATCCTGTCCAATAGACGCTTTTTTCTGATGAACACGTTCTGTTTGATATTCTGCTTTACATTTCTCAATTTATCAATATACGCAATCTTCACCAAAACCAAATTTCAGACGGTCAACTACCTTTGAAGTTCAGTTTATATCAGAGTGAAAGTTTCAGAGTGAGTCTTTAGTCTAATTCAATCAAACCGTTGGTCAATATTTTTTTTGTAAAATTACACTGTGCGAAAAACATATGGCTTGAAAACTCCACCAATCCATCAACAGTCTTTTCTACAGATGATCTGCGGATACATTGGTGTATTCTTTCAAAATTGTATACGTTTCTGATTCAAAAAAACTAGTATAATCGATTTCCTTATACATTCATTTTCGTTATATTTTCTATATAACGTTTCAGACTGTTAGAACTGTAAAAGTTCCAAAATACTCAGCCCAATTCGTAGATTTTTCTGAATAATCCTCGTCCTCAATTATTTCTGATGTTTAGGGAATAAACGCACAATAGACCTTTATACTTTCCGAAAGAAAATTATAAAATCGATGTAATTCGTTGTTTCAATAAGAAAATTGTTCATTCATCAGGAAGTAAGACTCAAATTGTTTCCATACAGAAAAGAAAATGGAAAGTCCGAAAATGACAATGACGTCACTACCATTGACACTCACTCTCTCTTCCAAACCACGTTCTAAAATATATATGATTTTTGTAAATCAAAAAGAAGTACATGAGTGAATATACGACATAACTATTCAATCAGTACAACTCAACCAAATATCTCTTTAACAAAATTCCAAATACGAAAAATTGGTTTCGTGATATGAAATGCTCCTTAATTTCGAAAATAACTATCAAACAAACCTCTGAAACCAGTTGATAATGACGAATGCACAGTCCGAACAACGAGAATAGATGAAGATAAATTGAATCAAATTAGGATATGAATTTTACTGGAGTTTTTTCCCAACACCAAATCGTTATTTTTACACCTCGACACGTGTTTCGAATACCAAGTGATCATCTTCAAGAGGAAGATAAAACTGTTTTATCTGTTTTAACAAACTGGAGTTTTTTCCCAACACCAAATCGTTATTTTTACACCTCGACACGTGTTTCGATCACCAAGTGATCATCGTCAAGAGGAAGATAAAACTGTTTTATCTGTGGTGTTGGGAAAAAACTCCCGTAATATCCATTACTACACCAAAGGTTCCGAACAGTACATCATAAGTACAAATTAGGCTAGTTGAAAAAGTTTTACGGTGTTGCCAATTTCATATCACATGATTTAAAGTAACGATCAGCATTCAAACTCGATTTTCAGAAAACTATCGACAGAAAATTGGAAAAATATAAAACGAGGTACTATTATACATGCAGTTTTCACCTATGCGGTTATTTCAATTTCATTGTGAATTCCATTAGTATTACTCTATTACTCATTTCCAATTTCACATAAAATAGAACTGGCAGTTTTTCGTGATCCTAATATCTCATTCGATGTTCATACAATATAATATGTTTTGGGTGGCGAGCGTAGAGATAGACGGATGATGGGTAGTCCGTCAACCATGCAAGGCTACACTGGAAATTATCAGTGGAAAATTATTGCCACTGGCACTGAAAGCCGAATCGTAGCCTTCGTATAATGATTCATAATGATGATAGGAAGTGAATGTCAACTCCAATATAAGAATGAACCTTCGCCAACATAATGAAAATATAAATTTAGAGTATAAGACATAGACAGAAAAGTCTAGTGTTACTGGCTATGAAGAAACACTGCTGGAAATTGTTGGAAGAGGTACATTATAAGAACACATTGAATTGTATCGATGTTCAAATCGACAAAATGGTTTAGACTTTCACGGCTGAGGTTTTCAGTGCCGTTGCTTTTCGAGTTTTCGTGGATTTTTGGAATTGGAGATTCGAGACTTGAAAAGCAACGACACTGATGTTCAAATCTATATTTTCATTACAGCAGTTTTCAAATGAATAAACTGATGAGGTATGATCGAGCAGGGGTGGCCAACTTGATTAGACATAAGACCTCATGTTTACTAACGAGACCCTGTGCGATCTACCACTTACATACTTCTTGAAATCTTAAATGAAGTCCAATCTATATATTAGTGAGAGCATTGCGTCGCAGTATTTTCCACTAGTTTAGCATAATCAGATTTGTAGTTGGAAATTGCCAACCTTAAAGAATCCAATATATGGGCGTCTGTCAAGCGAGAACGGTGTTTATTTTTTGTTTGTTTTGAGTAGGAAAATGCTGACTCACATAAATATGTTGAACAAAACACGAATAAAGTTGTTCAACACATTTCTTCAAATTTGGATATTTGTCATTGGAAACCAATGCCCAGAAATCTTGACCTGCTTTTAGAAATATGTCTCAGCGCAGAGTAATAATTTCGTTTTGTAACATAATGTGCTTCATTCGAATTATATCTGTGAATTTTGTAGCCAATTCATAGATATCACTATGATCAATGGAAATTGTAGGTGGGATGTTTTTCCATATGCTCCTTGATGTTTTCAAATTGTTCAAATTTTTTCTTCTCTATGTCAACTATCATTGACGCTGTTTGACTTTGTCTGCTCTATTTATTTATATTTTTTGCCTTGCCACGATCGACTGGACTAATGATCGTGATCGACCGGTTGATTAATCAAACTCAAATTTTTACATACATTTATGAATAGGAAAATACATTAGTGACTAGTTGCCAGTCAAAAAATGGCCGCCAATATTTTTATTTGAAAAAATCAAGCTGATGAAATACTTCATAGAGTAAGAGCCGGGTCAATCCCTCTACGAAACCCTTCATCAACCCTTGAGAAATGGTTCCGAAACAGATTCTGTGAAACATGTTCTTCCTAATCAATCAGTAGACAATCTTGTGAAATCTTGCGAAAAAAAATTGATTGGATAATTTAGAAAACGCTACATGCAGATTTTTTTCAAACATATATAGATGGAGCGAAGAAGTTTCACTTTGGTCGTTTGATTCGAAGCAGAAAGATTGTGCATTTTCGTGGTAATAATATCAGAAAGGTTCTATCAGGAATTCAGAGGTAAGGTATTCATTTCGTTTTCCGTATAACTCGGAGGTGATCTCTTTCCATTACAATAATTTTTCAATATTCCAAAATAATTTATGATTTTTTGTCTGTTATTCATGGAAACGTTTAAATTCACATACAATATATGAATATACATATTCCACTACGGTACCTCTGTAATCTATAATGACGAAAATAAACGATTGACACATTTGGCAATATTTATCATATCGATTGCCGAATGAAAGGAATGGAAAAACTATGAATAATCTGGATGTAGCTCAAATAACACTGGCAGTATTTCTTAATGAATTCGATCAGTTTATTTCGTTATGTCTGAAAGATTGATGAAATTTTTAATTTACTCACCAACGTGCTAGTAAGATTTGAGATCACATATGAAAATAACAATAAAAGCAATTTACGATGGAATCCATGTAATTTGCAGACCCAGGCTACAATTGAAATCGTTCATTTCAACCGGAGAACGAAATAAAAGAATTGGCATTTTGAGGTTATTTTATATACCTACAAAGCGTTTTTTCGCGGCGCCACCCTAGTATTTTAGAACCTTTCAGAATATTATCAAAAACATGATACATATAAATTGCAACCATAATTTCCAATACAAAGTTCATTCCCTAAAATTTCAGAGTAGTAAGAATAGTGCTCATTCATAAAAATCAAGATGTTAATTCACCTGAAAACTGGAGACCTACTTCAATCTGTTCCATCTTGAGAAGAATGATAGAAGGAGTTCTTGACAGTAGATTCAGAAAATATATATCACATTCAGTGAAAATCAAAGAGGATTCACGTGGATCTCATATAAATTCTTCTATTCTCAATGGATGCAAGAAAGATATTACAGGTGGTTTTTTGAACATCAGTAAATTCTACACTAATATTGGTCACGATCATCATTAGGAAACAACACCATCATCCTTTTCACCAGAAAAATTGTAGTATAGGTATCTTGATAAACCTTCAACGAGATAAATTCGATTCAGGTTGGAACCTCAAATGGAGAACAAAAAGATAATTTTTCAGAAGAGAAGTGATGCAGGGAGTACCTCTATCACCCACCTTATATAATCTGGCCACAGATTTCATAATGGACGAGCTGTCAGAGTTATCTACTGCTGTTATGTATGGCTATTGTCTGAATAAAAATATTCTCTCAGTATTCATCCTAAGTTTTTCTGATGATACTGTCTTGATTGGTAAAGAAGAGAAAGTGCCCTTTCGCTACTTTAATTGGCAGAGGCTAAATTCTCTGAAAAAGATGAAAGCATAATGATAAATGTTAAAAAAGGTGAACTCACTACCGTGACTTCAATGAAAAAATATTCAATCCGGTTCATATCTTGAAACTGTAAAATTAAATATCTGGGTGTAACATTCTATGATTTGATAGTGAGGAATTTTCAGAAAATCATCAACAAATTGAAATCAAACCTGAAAAATCTCATCTCCTAGCCTTTGCTTAAACAATATCAGAAATTACAAATACTGAACTCTTAAATATGGTCATCACTGCTATACCCATTTCAGTCAACTCCCCTAAAGCAGCTAGGTCTCCCGATATGACACCACTTGACTTTTTCTATTGGGTCACACGAAAAATGTAGCCTTCAAAAATAGGCCGCCATATATCGAAGAATTGCAAAAAAGAATAAGGAATAAGGAAAAAATTTCTAGAATATGTACAGTTTTGAAAAATATTTGCACCCCGAAAAGGGATGGTATATATTGTTAGGATAGAAATGCAAATTTCTCTAGAATTCATAAAAGAAAATAGAACATATCCGCCGTGTTTCATTGATAATATTAACAGTGATTCGGAATTCGAAAAATACTCTCCAAAGGGCAAACATATTTCGTATTAGTGTTTGAAGAACCACAAACGTCTTCGAAGAATCTGTAAACGGGCCTTCGCATTTTGACAGTATTACTTGTCCTGATTTAAAATCAGTGTTTTGAGAATTGAAATCTAAGCAATATGTTAGGGTTTTGGGTATACCCAATATTGTTTAGGTATGCACAGAATGATTTATGGATTCTTCACTTATTCAAGAAACATTGTGAGATTTCCACTTCACACAGTTTTACAAAAACATAACACGTGTTTTTCATACAATGGTTTCTTCAGGCGTCTGTTTATAAGCCTGACGAAGTGTTTCCTGAATACGTTATGAGTTTTCATGAAGTATCGGCCGATTCCATCAAGTATCCCTAACTAATACTATTCAGTATGTTTCCGAAAACCGAAGTTTTTCCTGAAGAATTCAAAAAAGCACGATTATCCGCAGGAAAAAATAATCAACATGTAAGTAATTATCGTCCCATAGCTATTAATGTTGCTTTGATGAGATATATATTGAATCTGTCAAAAATAAATTCCAACCTGGAAAAATGCTGTTTATTATTTTTTAGTATGAAAAGGAATCCAGAAATATTTATATATCATATCAACAGTTGTTTACTCTATAGATCAGATCGAAAAGTAATTAGCTGTTGATTTGGAACTGAAAAACTTAGTGAAATGTACTATAATTTTTTTATATGCATTGCCTAAATGTTCTTGCTTAGTATGTGAGGAAATATTTAAAATCTTGCAAGAATTGGTGGAGACTAAATCCGCCTATATATTCAAAGACTTCAATATGACAGAAGAGAAAGGGGTCGACTCTATATTATTTAACGTAAATGCAAATTTAACAGTGTTGCACGATTTTTTTAACTTAAATTCTTACTCGATACACAACAATATTCAAAATGCACAAGGTGAAATTCTGGATCTGATAATTGGCCTGGAAAATGAAAATTCATTTATCAAAAGGTGTGCAGAGCCGATAGTGAGGGAGGATAATCAACCTTCTTTAGAAGTATTGATTACACTACACCTAAATAAAATTCAAAACAATGGAAAAAAAATGTAGGCAACCGGTTTAATTTCAAGACAGCCAATTTCAATTTGTTGTCCAAGCGGGATACTGTATGGGAGGAAGTATACAATCAATCAAACGTTAATATAGCGCTTGAAAAGTTTTATATTATTAATGAAATATTTAACGAATGCGTACCGAAGTCGTCCAATATGAGGCCAAATGAAAAGTACTATCCAAACTGGTTCACAAGTGACATAAAAATTATGTTGAAAAAAAAAGTAAAATATAGAAGTTTAAACAAAAAAAATATCTAAAAGTTATAACTTAAAATTAGTGTAGGGGAGAGTTAAAAAAATATGCAATTGAAACCCAAATTAATATTACATAAGATGTAAATGCATTTTGGACAAAATGCGATAACTTCCATTCAAATGGTGTTCACATAAAGACAAGTCAAGTTGCTCATGGTTTTGCAGAAAATTTTTCGTCCATTTATATAGCCCAAAAATCAGAATATAATGTGAAATTCACGAAAAGTCATATCACAAACGATATATTTCGGTTGAACTCAATTGACGAACTGTAATAAAATTGAAACCAAATAAATCTGCTGTACAGAAAGCATGTTCTGAATGTTTGGCATCTCCACTCCTATTCATTTATAATCAAGCGATTAAAAACGAAGAGTTTTCAATGATTTGGAAGTCAGCCATATGTGTACCTACCCATTTACAAATCCGGTAACAAAAACGATATCACTGATTACAGGGGAATTTCCGTAATATGCGCACCGGCAAAATTGTTTGAACAAATCCTATACAACAAAATATATTTTTATGCTCAAAATACTATTGATGAGTGGAAACATGGTTTTGTTAAAAAAAAACTATAAATTCAAATTTATTTCAATTCACCAATGGTATTTACAAAATTTTTGAGAATGAACAGAAACTTTATACGATTTGAACATATTTCTGGAAAGCTTTCGATAAAGTTGATCATGACATATTGCTTTCAAAACTCAACAAATTTGGTGGTTTATTCAATATTTATCTCCAGAATTGTAACTTTGTGGACAGATATAATGGTGTTCACTCTGATCCTTATGAAATCAACTCGGGTGTCCCGCAGGGATCAAACTTGAGGCCTTTGCTTTTTGTTTTATTTATCAATGATCTAACATCATGTTAACATTTTTCTAAAGGCTTCCTTTTCGCAGATGATTTCAAATGCTTTAAAGAAATTCAAACCGCCAGATATTGTGTTTTACTAAAAAAGACATTAATAGAGTATATACTTGGACCATTGAAAATAAATTGTACTTCAGTATTGATGAATGTAATATCGTTATCTTTTCTTTGCGAAAAAATCCCTATGAATTCAGTTACAAAATTGGAGATACTTTCCTTGTCAGAAAAAACGAAGTGAAAGATCTTGGGATTATTTATGATCACACTTTGTCATTCTCGAAACATTTTGATGAAATTTGTAAAAAAGCTAACAAAATGTTGGGATTTATTATGCGATCTATCTGTTCGTTTGTAAACGTATTCATGATAAAATATCTTCATATCACACTTGTGAGACCAATATTAGAATTTGGTTCGCTCATTTGGAATTTGTTCCAGTAGACAACTCAATAAAATGCTAATATATCGACATATGGAATGAAACGTTAGAGAATTGAGAAACCGCAGGGATCAAACTTGAGGCCTTTGCTTTTTGTTTTATTTATCAATGATCTAATATCATGTTAACATTTTTCTAAAGGGCTCTTTTTCGCAGATAATTTCAAATGCTTTGAAGAAATTCAAACCGCCAGATATTGTGTTTTACTACAAAAAGACATTGATAGAATATATACTTGGACCATTGAAAATAAATTGTACTTTAGTATTGATGAATGTAATATCGTTATCTTTTCTTCGCGAAAAAAACCCTTTGAATTCAGTTACAAAATTGGAGATACTTTCCTTAACAGAAAAAATGAAGTGAAAGATCTTGGGATTATTTATGATCACAATTTGTCATTCTCGAAACATTTTGATGAAATTTTTTAAAGAGCTAACAAAATGTTGGGATTTATTATGAGATATATCTGTTCGTTTGTAAACGTATTCATGATAAAATATCTTCATATCTCACTTGTGAGACCAATATTAGAATTTGGTTCGCTCATTTGGAATTTGTTCTAGTAGACAACTCAATAAAATGCTAATAGATCGACATATGGAATGAAACGTTAGAGAATTGAGAAAAGCAAAGATATGGTACAGCAACAAATATATAGGATTTTTTGAAAAAAAAACTGAAACCATGTAGCAAAAACTATGTGGGAAACTGCCACGAAACAAATGAAATGAACCGAATCGAAAATATTATCTGTCAGTAATAGTTGATAACAAGTCCAATGTTCATCTTGATTGTGACTTATTTGATGAAGCTTCATTTTCAAAATTTCGACTGAAATTTTGTATTAGATAATTTTCTGTAAATTTATATCTAGGAATGAACAAAATTTGTGAATGTTCATCCACATTTTTCTTTCAAATGTATACTCGTAGTTGAGAGTAACATATATATTTGTGTGATAACAGTTTTTGATTGAAGTGAGTACATATGCATGTTGCTTCAACAAACTATCGCGTAACTAATTATTCAGTTCAATGTTTGCTCACCGAAAAGCATCTAATTTCTGTCTACCATGTTCAAGGGCGACAAAGGGTAGCTCCAGTGTTATACTACCTTTAGACCATGTGATGTGGTCCTTTTAATGTCAAATAATTCCACGCTTGATAGGGAATATCGTCCCGTTTCGATTTCGGTCTAGTGAACGTTATTGAGTCCTTTGATGTGAAGGGCTTGGTTTTGTGAACACTCAGAATCTAATGGAATGGGGAAGAAGGTGAAAGATAGAGAAATTATGGGTTGGATATGTCCTTAAATATTTCTCAAATGAAAAAAAAAATTAGATGAATGATCAAGTACATTAACAATATTCCCACCATTGTTGATGAAATCAGTAAACAAAAAAAAAACGACAGGGTTGAAATAATTCACATAAATGCTGAAGATTTGTATGCTCATAAGGACCAGATTATCAAGGACATCTTTTGTTATCGGCCGTCAATAGTGATTCTTAGTGAAGTCAGATGCACGAGTGATATGTGCGAAAAGATGTCAATTATTCAGAGAGAAAAAAATGTATTTTAGATAAAAACTACTGCTGTCAATTCATTAATGTTGAAATGAATGGTAGTAAGTGGTCGATTGCTGTTCTTTATCACTCACCAATTGCGTGGCATGAAGAATTTTTAGATTCATTTGAAGAATTGTGTGGAGATTATTTGACAATCAACAAAAATATATTTGATTCGGTGATGTAAATATAGATTTCTCAAGTAATGGCTTCTACAGCGAAAAATTTGAAAATATTATTACATTTTATGGACGAGCCCACAAGAATAACTTCAACTATTTCTTCATTGATTGATTATATACTATCTGATCAAAATAATGTGAAAGTTTGTATACATCATGAACTAGTAATTACAAATCACTTGATAATTATCATGAACATACAAATCAAAGAACAAATAGTGAGTTAATACATTTTTTACGCAAAGAGAAAATAAATTTGAATCCAATTGAATGTGATTGGTCGAATGGGTCTAAAGAAGGGGATGAAATAAACAGTTAATATTGAGTCGGAATGTGAAATACTATTAAATATTGTGTCAATAGTTGACATGGAGAATAAATCAAATCAAGTCCCCTGATATGATGACGAAATCAGATCTGCTTTGAAACTCACAGACAGAGCTCACAATAAATTGCGGCATCAAAAAGGAGGAATCGTGGAATCGATATAAACTGAAACCGAATCAAGTTGTTGGTATGTTAAAGATGGAAGAGTATCAATACTATGAAAACAAAATTGGTGCGAATAGTGATAACTCAGGAGAAATGTGAAAAACAATGAAAATATTAATAAAAGGTGACAAACAAACTATAAATTTCAAATCTATCAATTTTAGTTCTGATGACGCCATCATCAAAGTGAGAACGGAGCTACAAGCTGCTGACAACTTTGATTAAGTTTTTTTTGAAAACATTGAAAGTTCTATTGTAAGTGAAACACAATGGTCTCCTCAGAATCTAAATATGATAGAAACGAGATTTGTTGGATTCGAGAAGATTGATAAAGGTGAGCTGAAATCAGTTGATTTTTCTCTCAATAATAAAGGCAATGTCGAAGAAGTAATGGCTCCTACATTTTTGAATCCAACATTTTTCACAATAGAATTTTTTCTCCTAAACTTGATAAACACATCAATGTTACCTGGTAACTTTCCAAATATGTTGAAAAAAAGTACAGTTATCCCTATCCCATAATAAAAAATGCAGTTGAAATGTTAGACTTCAGAGCTGTAAATACTTTGCTGCCGAATATTGAGAAAGTATTGAAAATTGTGGTACATGAACGAATTACTAGGTACTTTACTGAACATAACCTGTTTGTAGAAAATCAATTCGTGTTTAGAGAACATCACTCCTGTGAAACTGCCCTGCAATAAACAGTTTCAAAATGAAAGAATGAAATCGATAACGGTAAATGTATAATAGCAGTGTTCCTTGAGTTCAAGAGGGCATTCAAAACCATCCATAGGCAAATATTATTTCGTAATATCATAGAATCGAGGGAATAGCCTTAAGTTGGTTCGGAAAATATCTCAACCATAAGTCACGAATAACTAGAGTGATACCATGTTTTTCAAATGAAACTTCGAATAATATAGGCGTACCTCAAGGGACCGTTCTAGGATCACTGCTGTTTATAATTCACCCGAATGTTGTGAATTATGTACAAGAGCATGATTTTCTAAATCTATTTGCAGATGACACGTTGGTTGTATATTATGGTCATGACCTAGTAGAAACAGTGAAGCGCATGAATCAAGTGTTTAAAAAATTTGAATATATTTGAAGGAAACTAAACTATGACCCAAGTCAATGATAATTAGTGAGAGAGATAAACTGAAATCCCTTGACAATGAAGAGCTTCAACTCGAAGTGAAAGAAGATAAAATTGGATGGGTGTCAGAATTCACCTATTTATGCTTCGTGTTGGATGAATAACTATCACTCAATGCACACTGTGACTACATCTGTAAAATGATATCGAAAAAATTATTTTGTTCTACAGGATTTCAGCGAAAGTTTCAATGTTCAAAAAAAATATATATATTGAACCATTTTGATTATTGCTCCACTCTCCTTCATCTTTCAGATGAAAATAATATACATAAGTCACAAAAACTGCAGAATAGAGGTTTAAAAATCATCTTAAAATGTAATAGATACACTACACTCCCATTCAATTGGTAGACAGATTGGAGGAGTGGGCTAACCTATGGAAGATCAGTATCAACTGATCTTCCATAGTCCTGACAAGAGTCAGGCGATACTGTTCACTTGCAGGTTCGTACAACCGAAAGGCAACGTCACCTTGGGATTATCCTAGACAAGAAACTAGCATTCCAGGCCCACGTACAGCAGAAAATAGGAATGGCCAGACAGGCCAGACGACGCTTAGCCGATCATCGGAAGAAGCAGTAACATGGCATTGAAAGTCAAGTTACTACATACAGAAAGAAGATCCAATCGTTTATGAATGCGAGCGTAAGGGCCGCTGTAAACGCACCTTATTATATACCCAATAGATTTATATACAGAGACTTAAACCTGGACACGCAATTACGGACGTGTATATGAGAGAACATGCAGAAAGCACGTTCGATAGAATCAGATCGCATTCAAATTCAGCGTTCCGCGATCTACACGATGCGTTTAATAACACAAAGCCGCCGGTTAGTTTTTGGGGGCCCCATGCTTGAATTCAGTTAGGAATAGTCAGGTAAAACAACGATTCGATAAGAAAGTAATAGCACCTAAAGGCTGACTTTCGACCAGAAGAGGTCAGATGTCAATCTTGCTGAAGTGCTCATCAGCAAGTTGAGGACCGCTCGGAGAGCGGGAATGGATGGAGTGGGGTAGTAGGTTCTCCTCGTTGAATAGCTGGGAGGGGGGGGGTCCCATTCAATTCATGCTGAATGCCCTAAAGTGGTTTGATGCATATGATGCAAATAGCATACTTAAGTATGCTATTTATTTATGAAATAACTGGAAATTTATCACCAAAATATTTTGATACCTTCATTGCGTGTAATAATCAAATTCATAACTACAACACAATCAATTCCGCATTTCTAGGACAAGAACAAAACAATATATGAAATCGTTATTTTTTAGAGGACTGAATGATTTCAATCAATCACCGTGCCACATGAAAGATTCTGTTACTTGAAATTAATTTAAGGCTCATTTGGAAATATACAGTGCATTTCTTGAATGTTTCCCTTTTTATTATTTGAACAGGTCAATTCAAAAAATTAAAATTTGGGGTAATGGAATTAATGCATGAATATTTTATTTTGAAGTTGATTCGACAGATGCAACTTTCAAGACTGGGCGCCATTTCGGTAAACAACTTAAATGGAAATTTCACAACCCTAGAATATGAAGTCAATATCGTTACATACTACAAAATGGCGAAACATTCAATAATTTCCTGAAGACAGAAACATTAATATCGATAATAATATTCCTTTTCATCTGCCATATGGCAATTTCAACAATCTGATGAGGTTTGTTAATAATTTTTTGTTCATAAAAACGACACAAAATGTCATCACGACAATGAACTTCGTTGTTCAGTTAGAATTTTCTCATTTAGTTTTCGGTATTACTAGTAGAGAAGTACCACATCAACAATCTCTGAAATAGTCAATTCTCGTCCATTGGAAGAAAGAAATTAAAGCGATTTTTATTTACGGTGCGACGCGTAACTTTCACGAGACCGAAAGTATTTCCAATAAACGTTTTCTGAATCGTCCTATCTGTAGTAAATATTTCAGGGAACTTGTATCCAAATTCACAACTACCGGTAGTGTACATAACAAAAAGCCCACAGGTCAACAGTCTACTTATTCCGTCGCGAATGTTTGTGAGGTGTCTCCTTCTACTGTGTGGAGACTTTTGACGAGGAATAGGTATCATCCATATGAAATTAAAGTGGTACACCAATTAACTGAAGATGACCCTTATCAAAAAACACAATTCTGCGAAAACATGACAGAAATAATTGCAAGGCATCCTACCTATCTCCACAATATTTGTTTCAGTGACGAATGTACATTTTTTCTACGGCAATGTTCACAGACAAAATTGCCGTTATTGGAGTGACACCAACCCTCACGTTTTCCGGGAAATACATACCCAATATCCAGAAAAATTAACGTTTGGCCAGGAATATTGGGAAACCATATTGTAGGACCTCCATTTATTGATCAAAATTCAACAGGGGAAATGTATTTGAAAATGCTGGAAACTACTGTTGACCCTCTCATCACTAAAATCGTCGAAGCGATTCCTAATGAATTCGATATGGATATTTTATTCCAACAAGATGAAGCACCACTACATTACACCAAACAAGTGAAATAATATTTGGATATCACTTTTCCCGGTCGTTGGATTGGCCGTCGAGGTCTTACAGAATGGGCCAGCCAGCACGCCAGATTTGACACCTTTGGACTCTGTTTCATAATAAATATTTGTAGAAATATTGTACTGTGTTAGAAAATGTTCGGCGTGAAGTATCGGATAGGCTGTTCATATGTCAAGAAGTTCAAGGCAACCATTTCGAGCATATTCTGAACTGACCTCAAGATTATTACCTTATATTATGTAGTTAAATTTATTTATTTATTTATTTGTATCCAAACAGACCAAAGGTCTAATTACATGGATAATGAATATAAAATAACCTTTACATTTCAATAATTATAAATCGTGAGAGTCAGTTGTGTACCTACTCAAAAACTTTGAGGTTGAATTGCAATTAACTATATATACTCTGTTATTGAATATTGTCATTGCATTCAGGCAATTATTGAAAGTTTCGCCATTTTGTAGTAGTTGAAGATATCTACATTATATTCTAGGGTTATGAAGCATTTGTCACGATCTTCAAAAAAAATGTGTCACAAGACCCCCTTTTTTTTCCCAGATGACGCCCAGTCGCCATTTTGAAGGTTTCGTCTGTCAGTTTCACTTCAAAATAAAGTATTTATACATTAATTTCATCATCTCAAATTTAAATTTTTTGAACTGACCCGTAAAAAAAATAAAATGGTGGGACATTAAAGAAATGCACTGTATATTACTTCACGCACTATTTGAATTTTTATATTTCACATCATCGGAGTGTTTTATTGGTTCACGCTTTTATTTGTTCTAATAATAGTGTTGCATGTATTATGTTGAGTATTTCATTACTCACCCTCACGAATAATTGTTTGTTTTTATGCCAGAATAAAATTGCAATATGAAATTAGTCATTTTTATCACTTATATATCGATATTTGTACTGTGATGTGTGACAATACTCTCAGGTATTTAATTCTATTTTCAGCTCCTTATATATATTCTTTGAACGTATTTTCATTGTTAGAATTATTTTTTTCATATACCACTTCACCTACGTGGACCTGTATTTATATTAGGATTTCTTATTTCAAATAAAGAATTTCAATTTCAATAAAGTTATATTTGGGATCGCGACTCTAAAAATTTTTCTTGGATACACTGAGAAACGCTCGATGCATTAACACAAAGCCGCCGGTTAGTTTTTGGGGGCCCCATGCTTGAATTCAGTTAGGAATAGTCAGGTAAAACAACGATTCGATAAGAAAGTAATAGCACCTAAAGGCTGACTTTCGACCAGAAGAGGTCAGATGTCAATCTTGCTGAAGTGCTCATNGTGTGAATAAGTGAATAACGTAACAAAGCCGTCGTCAGTCACTTATTTTCCCATTTGCACCGAAAGCTCTAGCCAGCCGCCTTGATCTTTATTTGTTAACTACACGCTCATTATTCTCCCATACTCAATACATCCAATATCGATATTTCTGTGCAGTTTCTCAGAAAATAGGTGAGATGTACTTGACATGTGACAATAGCTCTTCATCCTAGCTTTCTAGCTAGCAGCGGGGAGTCCGAAGTTTGTTACAAATTATCTTACCTGGAGCTGTATGGATATTAATTTCGTTTGAGGCAGTTAACTTTGACGAGTGTTTTATGTTTCGTCTATTATTTAGTTCTGGTTTGGTCTGTTGGACGTTTTTATTTCATGGCATGTTGAATTTTTGAATGGCCTCCCGTTTCGAGAATTATTCGGCTGTTTAGATTTTCACACCGCGAACAGATTTTGAGAATGGCTCATTCAGAACCGGAATGTTGGCAATTTTTCAAATTTGGATTCCTCCAATTTTCAAGATGGTTCAAGTAATACCACTGTGAGATCAGAAGTATACAGGGTGACAATTTAAAAACTTACAATGGCAATATCTGAGCAACCGAAGAAAATATAAGAACTCTCTGAAAAAACTTCCATAATAGGGAGGGGAAAACAAAATTATGTAATAGCCAACTCGTTTTCACTCACCCCCTCGCCCTCAGCCACCTCAACTTCATATTCTTGAATGGAAAGCTCTCACTTGTGGTGCCTTATCTGAATGCTTTTCCACTGTAGCCTACAAAGCTACATTCAATGTAGTAAGTTTTGGTTCATTGAATGAAATACTATTTATTCAAATCGAAATTTTATTTTCTATCATTGATTTAAGAACTGTTCAGAATTATTTTCATTCTTTTCGAAACAATAAAGTCTATTTTGTTTCTCTGAAAATAACTTGCCATTCTTGGATTATTTTTTCCTTCAGCTGCTCTAATTATCCTTTCCTTCAGTTGCTCTATTGTGTCAGGGTGCGTCTCAAAAACATAATATTTCAGGTGGCCCTAGAGGAAGAAATCAAGAGAAGATTGGTCAATAGGACCTCTTCTTCGAATCCATTGATTAACATAATAATTATCTAACCATTACCTATGTGGAACTACATAATGAGGAGGTGACATATCCTGTTGAGAATGTAATCATTCTTCCATTCATAAACTATCCGAGGTTCGATAGATATTTCTAGCATGTGAGCATACATCTCGCCTTCTATAAATAATGGACCGAAAATTGCATCTTCCAATGTACCAGCCCCAACATGACTTTTTTTGGGTATTGCATATGCCCTTCTCTAAATAGTCATGGGTTCTCATCAATTCAGTGACGACAGTTCTGTTCATTTGCATGCCCGTTTGAATAAAAAGTGCACTTGTCACTAAAGCAAATATTTTTGATGAACCGAGGTTCTGCGATAATTATAGCTGTAATAATTTCATAAAATCCAATTCTTTTGTCGTTACCAAAGTTTTGAAAAATTTGTGTTTCATATGGAAAAAATGTATGTTTTTTGAGTACTTTCTTCACAGATTCATGGGGTAATCTGGCTGCTGTAGCTGCCTGACGAGTCGATAAAGTATGATTCATTGCAACTGTTCGAGTACTCCAATTTTCGTTGCTTCGTCAAGTAATCTAGGTTGATCCTTTTTTTCACTTGTAGCAGTACCAGTTTTTTTAATTTTCACTATTGATTGGTGAATGTACAGGTGACTTACATTCCTCTTCGGGTGCCTCTGGTTAAATAATTCAGTTGTTTTCAACAAAAACTGATTTTCTCTACCATTAATAAACATCATTTCCACACGTTCAGCTGTGTTGTATACCATTGTTGCAGATGAAAATTATATTTCTCGTGTACAATGTACCGAAATGAAAATCAAATATTTCGATAATATTAGTAGGTATCGTTTCCCGTCTAGAAGTGAAAAATGCAATATAAAAATAACTCTCAAAAGCGAATATTTCAAAAACCCTTTTTTGTTACTCTTCATCTATTAATTTTTTATTCATATTTCAATATGTATGTATTTGTTTTATAGTGTGTGTGTGATACGTGATTTTTTTTTTTAATTGTTCAATCTATAATCCTCGTATTATACCAGAGAAATATGACCGGTCTCATCTACATAATGTTGTACAAAGGACTAATAAATCTATCTATTCCTCTATTTTTAAATGGTGTGATTGAATCTATACAGCATTATTTCTCTTCTCAGTGTTTTCAAATGAAATTGTTTTGTGGCTTTCAATGTATTCATTTATGTTTTAGCACTATCAGACCATCAGTCCCCTGCGCCGAGTTAGTTATACCTCTTCAAAATTAGCATGGTCGTCATCAGGTTTTTTGCCATTTCACTTTTCACCTACAACCTCTTCGTTTCATGAACATATCTGGATATGGGGTGCATAAGAGACTTTTTAGAGACCGTCATATGGAATTCAGAGTGACGACATTTCATTGTCCTAATTATTTTCAGAAAACATTTTTATTTGATACTGAAATCATAGGGTGCATAAAAATGATAGTCCGCCATCTTCGTCTGTCTACCATATTGGATTCAGAATATTTATCTGTCTGTTTAAAATTTGATGAAGATGATGTTTAAATAACAGTTATTTTGAGCTGTCTGCCATTTTGGATTGATGGCTTTTTTCTTGAATCCTTCTGAGTGAATCATCCCATGAGAATGTGTAAGAAAATAGTGCGCTATCTTGGGTTGTTTGCTTTATTGGATTGAGGTCAAATCATAAATCATTTCAGAAAATACTTTCATTAAAAACCATTCCGCTCTTTTGGCGGTTCGCCATATTGGATGTAGAATAGCGTCATTTGGTTAACCATACATTTTCATCCAAACTAATCGTTCAAGAAACATTTTAGCCCAATCGGTTGAGGATAAGTGATTCAAAGTTCATTGCAAGAATCGACTTGAAGTGACATACATACAAACATTACAAGTTGAATAAAGAAAATCACCATGGAGGCAGCTATAGCTACCTGCGTGACATTCGGGTCCAGGAATGTATACAAATAGGAAAGTTATTGAGTGTCTATGTCCCGGTAGTGGAATATTATGCACGGATCTTTTTCAGATTTGTCATTCTATGGAAAAGATAGGTTCTGAGACATTCTTATTCGCATTCGAAGATTAAAACAGTTTTAATCTTCCTCTTCGAAGATGATCACTTGGTGATCGAAACACGTGTCGAAGTGTTGAAAATAACGATTTGTTGTTGGGAAAAAACTCTAGTAATATTCATTACTACACCAAAGGTTCCAAACAGTGCATCATAAGTATTGTAATGTTGACTGAACATTGGCTAGAGAAGGATGAGCCTCTGTATATACCAAATTACTTTATAGTTTCAAAATACTGTAGAACAAACTCGATGCATGGAGGAACATTGATCCTTCTTCACGAAAAAATGTGAAAGAGTTAGTTTTATCAAATGTGATAAACATGATTATATGTTGGTTGAAAAATAATTTGGATTTCCAATGATTTACTGTCAAGTTTATGATGTATACATGTTATGCCTTAATCGATAACCATTATGTAATGAATATGTTTTTCTAGAGCGACTAGAAATGCTGTTATTGCAAATCCCTTCCAAGGCACTTATTATAGTTACCGGGGGAATTCAACATAAATTTTGAAAATAAACTCTCTAGAACAACTTTAGAACTAGAAAACATGCTGACAACATTCGATTTCACAATGCATGTTGATTCTGCTACACGTATTTCTGAATACTCAAGTACTATTCTTGAGTATGTATGTTCAAATATCCGAAAAATCAGCTGTAAAGTTGTCAGTGCTGCTCTCTGACCATGAGTCTGTTTTGTTCAATTTCCAAGGAGGCCGAAAATTATCGAGACCAAAGAAGCGCTTTGGAAGAATCTACAGCAAAACAAATTTTGATACTCATGTAGATCTTTGCAATGATGCAAAGTGGAATGATTTACATCATCCCAATGATGATCCATTGAGTAGGTTTCATGAAACTCTCTCTAATAATTTTAATACTGCGTTCCCTATTAGCAAAATTAAAACCAAAATTAAAAAGTCATGGATCACAAAGGTCTCAGCAGAAAATCTACGATCACTATATTTAATTCGGAAATATTTAGGTGACAACTCCCTATATAATAGGTACAAAAACATTTATAGAAGAACTATAAGGACTGCAAAACATATTTATTACATGAAAAAAATGGAAAGGTCTGCAAACAAACAAAAAGAAAGCTGGGTAATCATCAATGACCTCAGGGGAAAAAAGAATATTGCTCCTACGGAAATCGACCTAAAATCTGATTGTATTAAGAAATATTACTGCACTGTGGCACATAATTTATCAAAAGATATAAAATCCAATATCAATCTCTTGACTTTTTTCAAGACAAATCAGTTTCAGAAACGTTTTTTTTCATGCTTACAAATGTTATGGAAATTAGAAAAATTCTTAAAGAAATTAAAAATTTTAACTCGGCTGGTTGGGATGACATGCGCATAAAAGTATTCACCAAACTGCCCAACTCCGCTATCACCGCTTTGGTAGAAGCTATGAATACAAGCTTCATAACGGGTGTATTTCCGGCATATTTAAAAAAAGCAATTGTTATTCCTTTGCACAAAGGAGGCGACACTAACAATCCTGCCATTTTAGGCCTATTTATGTGCTACCTATCCTTGCTAAAATCATAGAAAAACTTGTTAAACAAAGAATTATGATGTTTGTGAAAAAGCATAATATTATTAGTAGCAGTCAGTTTGCGTTTCAGAGTTTGAAAAACACGGAAGATGCTATGTTTCATCTACTGGAAAGCGTGTATCTCAATTCAAATAATCGTGAAATAGCAGCGGCAGTTATTTGCGATCTTTAAAAAGCTTTCGATTGCGTGGATCATGAAATTCTGCTGCAAAAATTAGAAGTATATGGCTTTAGAGATATATCTTTGAAATAGTTCAGATCATACCTGTCAGAACGTACTCAGAAAGTCAAACTCCCAGACAACATATCCCATCTCCAGAAAGTTACTTGTTGTGTTCCACAATGATCGGTTCTAGGCCCAATTCTCTTCTTGTTATTTAACGACCTAGCCCGCATTAATATGACCGCAGAAATAACCCAATTCGCTGATGACACTACATGATTTTGGCATTGCAAGAATTAAAGGGAACTGCATGATTTGATCAGCATGGATATTATAAAAATAAAAGACTGGCGTGATGCTAATCTTTTGTCTTTTAATATCTTCGATATATAATGATCCAATTCCACATCACAAAAAGAAAACAAAAAAAAAATAATCAAGATCAGAAATAAGTGAGATATAACATAAGTATTTCCAGTCCCAAGACCACCTATGCTTTTCTTTATTTTCACTTCATTATATCCAATAGATAACTGTTAGGTGACTGATTTGTTATGAGGCGATAGATTTTTTAAATTCCTCTTTCAAACCATCAACAGATTGAGCGAAAATATTTGTGGGTATTCACAATTATTGAATGAATCACATAATTTGGCTATAGGACTATTTCCTCGCCAACAAATATTTTTTGTTGGCGAGGACGACTGTGTTCCTTCATTCACTTTCGAACATATTATTAAATTATTTTTTTGAAAATTTTTATGATTATAACCGTTTGAAGTGATCAAACTTTTACTTCCAGAATAGAGTTCTCGTGGTTCAAGATCCTTATGTTAACTTTCTCTATTACAACGATGTCGAATCTTCCCCATCTTTTTCAAAAGCGAATTCAACCACAAAATATATCGAACTCAAACTCTCTCGACGTTCCTCACATCGAACATCTTTCTAATGCAATAAAACTGTCTTCTGCAACATAAATTTCAATACACAGGAAAACTTCTCCACGTATTGCATGTTATTCCGGACCATTTATTTTTCATATTCCTCGACGCAAACATCGTATCGGACGGCACATAAACTTTGAATCAGCGTCGATGAATTCCAGCAACGGCGGTGCACCTGTGCCGTCCTAGGCCACCTGGGACGAATGTTCCGGATGACCACATAGGAGTAGAAATTGGAGGTCTCTTCATGGCCATGAGGGAGTATATCCATCGATTCGATCGATGATATTGCCGTTTCACTTGTACATTTGGAAAAGTAGGCTCTATTGTGGGAATCAACTTCTTTTACTTACGAAAGTAACAATCGCTTGACCAAATCCTGAAATGTTTCAAGGAAGTTTGCAATCACATTTTGACATTAAAAATATTTGTATATTCTCATACTCGATTGAAAACGAAACACAATAGAAAATCCCATGAAATTTCATGCATGGAATAGTAAAATTATGTAATTTGTTTCACCTGGTACTAATTTCCAAAATTTTGTCACTGAATGAATAATGTATCGGTATGTGCTTCTTTTCATTTTCATTCCAAGATGCGAATAACCTGAAGAACCAATTGTTGTATTTTGGTATAGAATTTTACACCGTATTGATGACATATTGATTAGAAGATAGATCAGTCAACAGCGGCGACAGATATTTCAATTTACTACCAGAAACACCTGAAAGTTTTTCTTCTTTCCTAATTCAATCCAACTCGTTTGTATTCAGCTCTACTATACAAGTGTTCAACAAGGAAGATAATGTTACTTGAAAACCAAGAATTTGTCAACAATGTGATGACATCTCCTCTTGAAAAGACAACATCTATGACATTGACAGTAAACTCAATCGTTTGATATCAAAGATAAATGAGGCTCTCCAAAAGTTGCAAAACCAATCTTAGATATTGACCGCCTTTCACAACATCTTCTACTGCGAGACAACTGGATGAACTAGTGATCTAATACCAGACAATACTGTTTCGATCCACCAAGGTGTCATCAGTTGTAATAGGCTGATCCACGCAACTGTCCTAAAACGCACCTTAAAGTAAAGTGCTACCTTGGCGGATCGATGATGAAGCTTGACTTTGCAACTAACCGTTGTTGGGAACTGGGAGACGTGCCGTTCATTACTATCCAGTATCCTCACTATCAAGCTTAAACCTCTTGTATATCTCTCGATCTATGACAGTCTTCTTCACTTCCATCTTGGCTGGGTTGATCTTCATCATATTCTTCAAGATTACTTGTGTATACTGAATTTACCTTCCAGAATATCAAAATCTTTCGAGATTCAGTTCAAGTCTTGCATCCACTTTTTCGTAAAAGAAAGCTTATTACGTTTAGTTTGTTGAAATTTTTACTGTTTTGACGCGAACCGGTCTGACCAGAAGATCAAGACGTTGCTTAAGCATAATTTCTTTCAAGACTCTTATAATCAGCACGACCATTTCGAAAAAGTGATTTGAGTTGAATCTGAAGGGTTCAAAAAGTAGATCTCGATATACCCCTTTACTTCGTTTTTTTCTGATCGATAGTCGCCTCATCCGAAATATGTCCCTCATTCTCAATATCCTTCAAAGTATACTAGACAGCACCAGTGTTCCTTGAATACCGTAGTAGTTCCAAAGGTGCTAAAATATAATTCTTGAGACCGTATCGTGTCAATGAATAAAGGCTAAGAATATCTATGCTAGACATGCGGACAGCAAATACATGAAGTTCTTAGACGCCTCGTGTCAAGCCCTGAATCTTATTTCAGGAACCTCTGTACCTATCATCTAGAACACAAATATACCCTATTTCAACCTCTCTGCTCATGCCCCCTTTCAAGTGCTGTGTCACCTGCATAGAAAATTTCGAGACTTCGAAAAACAAATTATGGCTAAAATTCAAACATGTAATGTTGTCATATAATTCTTTGAAATCGACAACTTTCCGTTTTCACCTGGTGCTGCTCCACGTCTAGGAATGAATAAAAAATTATGATTAGGTGAAGGCAGTTTCTGTCACCATAAAGTTTTTTTACCATCAACACGCTTTTATTAGCTCCACCTGTATGTATGTATGTATGTTTGTTTGTTTGCTTGTAACTCCCAAGCTCGGGATCTGTATTCGACAGAATATAGATCTATTTGCGGGCAGATGGCGCTGTACGTAACCTCCTTGATACTATTCGAACTCACTTCACATATATTTCTTCATTTGAAAAAAATATATTTCTTT
>NW_019293150.1:0-40575 GCF_000500325.1 Leptinotarsa decemlineata
AGAGTAATATTTAATTTTTTTTGTTCAAAAGATTTTCACTCGAGTATACTAATTTTAGATTCATATAAACCTTCCTAAGAAGCTGAGAAACATGTGTAGTGAAACGCAGAGAATTATAGAGGTGAAGGCCTAAATATTTCGTGACATAACATTTTGGTAATTGAACCCCATCGATGGAAATGTTAATCAATTCGCTGAAACGATTCTTTGCATTTGGCCTACCGAAGAGCATGACACAAGATTTAGATGGGTTTACAGAGGGACAATATTTACTTGATTCAGTTATCAGAGAGTGCAGATCATGACTCATTTGTTCGAGCGCAATATTGAGTGAATTTTCATCATCGTTGGCGTAACAATGCATGGAAGTGTGAAGAAGGCAGTGTGAGAACTGAGAAGTATATAAAACAAAGAGAATTGGACGTGAAATCGATCCTAGAAGCAGCTTATACATCAATACCGAGGACCAAAAATAGAACAGTTCAGAGAAAAGTACCATGCCTTCAACGTATTCAAGAAAAGACTCACACAAGATAATATCATCAACTTCAAACGTCTGCATGCGAAAGTAAGGAATCTGAAACTGGAGAGTCAAAGAGAAAGCTGGAAACATTTCACGAGCTCTATGGCCGCAGACACATCACTAGCTGGAATAGGGAAAAAAATCAGAAGCATTTCTGGAAAGAACTTCTGCCCGTCGCCTATTCACATCATCCAGGACCAACACGACATAACAACTCCAGAAGAAATCGCTGAAATTTTTAGTGACCACTTTCAACACATCAACTCATCAAAAAACTATGATTCTACATCTCTTGATATTAAAGAGACATACGAACAAAACAAAATAGATTTTCAGACAGAGAGGTTGTATGATTACAACTCATCTCTCGCTATGGATGAATTCAGGGAAGCGTTAAGCACAGCAAAACTTTCAGCACCTGGGCCTGACAAAATCCTAAAACATCTTCCTGAAAAACGAAAGATGAACATTTTACACATTTTCAATGTAGTTTGGTCTACTACAGGAACCTACCCTGAAAGATGGAAAGAGGTTCATATTATTCAAATTCTAAAACCTGGTAAAGATCCCACCTTACCTGAGAGTTATCGCCCAATTTCATCAGTAAATTTCCAAACTACTGCAAAATATATACTGATGGATCAAAGACCGAGTATGGGGTGGGCTGTGCATTCCTTGTAGATGGACACCTCCATTGCTGGTCAATGCACTCAACAACCAGCGTTTACACAGCAGAATTATTATACGCTATATACCAGTCTTTATTATTCTGTGAATTCGCACGAAACGAAACTCATTTCCCAATTTGTACCGACTCATTGCGTTCCATAAGATCATTCCAAAATAAATTTACTCTTGACCCCCTTGTTAGGAATTGTTCAGGAATTGCCTTTTGATCTTTTTTCTTATAAACATTGAGCATAGCTAGTTCCTTACACAATTGTGTAAGGAAGAAATAGTTAAGATATGCCTTCTGCTCGAGATTTACCGTTCGATTTGTGAGATTTCTCAACTCGTTGTTATATATCCAGTGATGAGGTTACTTGCCTTTTAAAATCTAGAAAGAACATTATCTCTGAGTTTGAGGTTAACAATAATCCAAGGTGCTTTTTTTCCTAGATATTTTGACGGTTTCAACCGGTGAATGCTTGTTAAAAAGTTCAAGAACTAACTTATTGAATATTCCAACTTTCTGTCGATGTTATCGGAACTATAAATAGGTTGGAAAGTAGTATTATTAGTATTATAAATTTCTATAAAAGATAGTTGAGACAATCGTCGCGATTATCGGAGTGAAATCCGAATACAATAAGATACTTTGTGAGCGAACCCCTCGATGCCAATAACTTTGCAAAACAGAACCTCAATTAGGTACAAAATAAGGTGACAAATTTCATTTGCATCTCCAGTCATAGTAAATTGGCTAGGTTTTACCTTTATCGGAAGTAGTCTCTACTGAAATATACATAATGAATTGTGTCAAAAAATATTTAGATGTATCTCAAACGTTATCAACCCGGGCACTAATGTTCCAACATTAACGTTTATGGAAATGAAATAAATTGCACTGCTTTTTAGGAAGGGCTCCAATATAATTCATTGAAATTTTTATCAATCTAATAACACGAATGTTTATAGACTCGCCAGTTACGTGGTCATAGTTCCCATGACACGGTCATTCACACGGAGATTCAACTGAGTAAGAGATATTCCAGGAATCCCTTATCTCGACATGCAGTTAGCATACAGTCAACATTATATTGATTATCATTCTGTTTGTAGCTCTCGTAAGAGACAGTCGCCTCTAGTTCGTAAAATAAATTCTTTTAAAAAAGTTATTTTCTCGTTCCAATCATTTAATTGGCGCAGTCGGTAGGATTGCAGCGTGAAAACGAACTTTTTGCGTCGTGGAGTTTCAACCCCTTCAGCATAAATTCAACAAGAATCCTTCGAGGACCACCCAGAACGAGTGGACAAGGATACGACAGAGCCCCAAAGAAGCTGCAAGGAATCGAAGTCCTTACCCTCTGTGTAAGGACTTCGGCGAAAATATATAGTATCGTTCATTGCGAACAAATTGTCTATTCGAGACGAGTAATTTTAAGTAACTATTCATTGAGAAAAACAATTATTTATTTATGAGTGAAATTGATGATATTTCATCACGATTGAATAGTTTATCATTTAAAGAAAGTTCAGCAAATAATACTGAAAATTTTGATTATACTTTTCAACCCACAATGGTTCCACCAGTTCCGCCCCAACCAACTCGAATAAATTGAAACCTTTTCAAATTTAGAATAAACAATTTAAAAACTTTCGAACAAATTTATCAGTAGATGCGATGCTATAGTTAATGCGTACAATGAGTTCAATGATGCTTCACTTAATGAAAACGTTCTTGAATGTATTCAAGAAAAATTGACAGCTAAAGCCGAGTATATGGTTGGTAACAGAACCGAACTTATTACTTGGGACGCCTTAAAATCTGCTCTGAAACAATGTTTTTTAGATAGGAGAGATTTGGAGTGTTCAGTTCAAGAATTAACTAGAAGTCGGCCCCATAGGGAAGAAGACCTAATGACTTTCCGTAGTAGAATTCAATTAACCAAAAGTAATGTAAAAAAATCTGAAGCAAATGAACTTTAAACGTTCAGGCCAGTCTCCATATACCTACACAGTAGGTTTAATGGACTGACGCCTATCAGAAAAGAACTACTCCCCTGATAGGCTAATACCACGAATGGCGTTGGATTATATCCGACAGGCGTCAGTTCAGGAATTTCCACAGAAAATTTCCTGCATATGCAATTAGCAATACAACTGAAAGAGCCCACCCTCAATTTTGGAATGGGCACACTTGCAGACCGGTTTCGGGCTCATTAGCCACTCGTCAGTGCAAGATAGTAACCATCATCGACCTAAAGTCAATGATATTCCAGAATTGAAAATCGGAATTCTTTCAGAGTGTTCCATTCCTCTTCCGAAGTTGGAGCGAACATCACAAAATGTCACTCCATCTAGTGGACGAGGTACTAACCAACTGCATATCCGTAGTTTGCCCGATTCCTCTGAATAAGGAAGAGGAATCGGGCATTCGAACCAAATTTTCAGAATGAATACTTAAGCGACATAGAAACTAGAAATTTTCTTTTAACAACACAATTCGAAAATCATACTCAGCCGCAATCAATGCATTTTGTAACAATGCAGTGCCTTATGTCATATAATAATAATAATAAATGCTTTTATTGAAAGGTTACTCAGTACAGGATATACTAATCTAACCTAACAAATGGCAGAATTCAACGTCTGCGCATGATAAATCAAGGCAGAAATTGCTCTTCCATCCAACCAGTAGAAGATAACTTATATCAATACATATTACTTGCAATCGAACTTGATGAAAAAACCAAACATAATGAAAAATTTGATTATTTCTACATATTTATGGTAAAAACATATTATGTATAGGTGTCAACTAATCAATGTTATAAAAGAAGAAAACTGGATTGTAGCATAAATCTCTTCAGATTTTTCTTGAAACTAAGTGGTGGTAGGGATTTCAATTCAATGGGTATATACAAAAATAACTTCCCTACTTTCTTGAGCCAATTACATATTTCTATCCAAGTTGAACCAGAATATACATATTTATTGATCTGAGCTCACAATCTTGAGCCCAGCAACGTTGCCTAATCTAATTCCAGTTTTTCATCTTGATAGATAGATATATTCAGTCTCTTTCAATTCTGCAAGTATTTTTATTCATTGGATAATTTGAAGGATGAAGTTTCTATTGTTGATTTATTTTTTATTTATTTCCATTTCAATGAAATGTCAATTCAAATGGACTTTCGAAAATTCTGGAAATACCGACAATTCTGTTTTTCGATTATTAATCAAGTTTTATCACTATTTTGACAACGAAAAATAACTTTTCCATGCAATATTAAAAAATGAGATTCGTAAAGATGAAAAATGAAGTGAAGCTTTTTATATTTTGTTTCTGACAAAAAGTAAAATCCTATAGTGTTCAGAGAACATCTTGGGAACTGGTGGAGAGTGGAAAAGAGTTAATGTTCTTGAATTTCTCTAGGCTGTTTGTCTCAGGGAAAACCTCCTGAGGCAGCGAGTACGAGAGCTTTGCTGTTTATTGAAACATCGAACCTTCGAGACAGGTGTTCGGCATGTCTTCAAACTGAATAATATGAATAATAATATTTTTCACTGAAGTGTAACCCAATATTTTTTTCTAGATGGGCCGAAAAATGAATGGGAAATCGGGGAGAATGTACGTATGAATGCAAACCAATAATTATTTTATATTTCGTAGTTTATTTCAGTGAATTCAAATCGAAACATTGTCGGAAGTTGAGATGAGAACTGAAAGAGAAAAATCGTATTCGGCTTGATCGGCGGCAACCATGTTGTGCTATGGTCAACTATTTTTTGATTACTCGGAGAACAGAAAAACGTATGAATTGACTGTCACCACCTTCAGTCTGAAATGAGTACTTTGCCAGTATAAATATTGAAAACAGATTTCATAGATGTCTGCTTCCGATCATCAAACAAACCAGGATATTCTTCCCTGAACGTTGCTATCTCGTGTTCTTTTGGATCCCTTTTGCTTTCAACTTTCACTGTGTTTTTTGAAAATTCTGCAATAACTTTTTTATGTTCTGCAGACCATGACATTTTTGGATGAACACACTTTTTTCTTGTTTGTTCTTGGTCATGTGGTATGAACTCTTTCTTTTCAGTGGGTGATGTGAAATTATTCGGCATTTCATCAAGTATTGAAGATGTTCTTTCTTCAAAGTCACATTCCTCAACGATCGGGTTCATATCAATGTTAATTTCATCCAGTGATAATCCTTTATATTTTTCCAAACCTCCTTCTGTTGCGAGGAGCAGAACAGCCTAAAGAAATCACAATACGTTTTGGGGGTATGCCCCATAAACCTGGACAGTTTTTCTAAGTCGCTTTTCGAAAATTTCAATAACTGTGTAACAGTTGCCAAATACCGAAGTGAAACTATTGTTTTCGTCAGCATGCATGATATCTCCATCACGTTTTTCATGTGTTCCTTGAAACTGAAAAAAAAATAACGGATTTCATAAACTGCGAATAATGAAATACCAGATTTATATGCTTCATAAGATATTTTCAAAGCAGGTGAATTATAAAACAGATTTTTTCGCACCCACAAAAAGTGAACCAGTGGGCAGGTTTTCCAGAATTCCCTCAAATGACTTCAACTCACCAAGAAAACAATATTTGATTTCAACAGGATGGTGCACTCCCACGCTTTTCACGTTTAAAACGTTTAAAATCTGTTCAAAATCTGTTTTTCCGTTAATCAGCTGTCACCCCCATACAAACAATATCTCTCAGAAGTTGAGAAACTGGTGCGAGCTGAGGACTAACGAGGTCTTACCTTTTAACGTGTTATTCCTAACACGGTTGCAGAATCATCCCAGCTTCCACCAGATAAATTCTCTCGAGAAAAATATCTGGTCGAGGTGAAAATCGAACCCACGGCCTTCCGATCGTGAGTCGGGCGCACTACCACCGCGGCCAATTCCATTCACAAATTTTAATATTAATTTCCTGGCAGGTGAACTGATGAACAAGGGTAACACNATGAAGCTGAATAATCCGCAGAAACCAAACTTACGAAGCAAGGTAGGCAAAAGTTAGCATCGCGAGAGCTCTGGCGCATGTGCATACAATTTCATAAATTGATCATTTAATTTCCGCTTCACAACCACAAATCAAATGAATATTCGGTTATAAATAGATCAGAATTCAGAAAAGTACTGGCATAAATAGGTATATAATGTTCAAATTTCAAGTATACGTTGAAGACTTGCGTGTTCCAACGGTGGTCCTGAGACTACTCTGGTTCCAACGATGATCCTGAGATACGCTGATTCCAACGATGATCCTGAGATACTCTGGTTCCAACTGTGATCCTGAGACTACTCTGGTTCTCTTATTTGATCCAATAACTGTTGTAGAGGTTGATTTTCGCGATGTGACTACTGATGTCGAAGGGGACCAGAGAATATGACAATAGAAAAAAAAGAACCCTATGAAAGAAATACTCAATCAGAATCAGATGAAACCTGAGTGAGATTCAACCCCATTCAATAGGGACTGGTTGACTAATCGATATCATGGTATTTTGGGTGCCCTGTATAACCATATAACCCGTAAAAAAATCAAGAAAATTGAATGAGTGTTGAATCCTCTCTTCAATACTTATATTCAATTGAATTACAACGATAAAATTAAAAATTACTAAAATAATTGAAAACACGTTCAATGGTTGAAATCCTACCCTGACCAGGGGGTTTTCTATACGTTTCTTCGTGTGCGGTACTCTGCACGGATGTCCTACTGGGACTTGATGGGTGACTGAAGGCCTTCTGGTTTCTTATGAATCTAGGGACGGGAAACGAAGGTTGTACAACTGAAGAGATGATACCATAGCTAAAGACCACATGAGAGATGCGATAGTGATTCAGACATAGCTGATTTCGAAAATCCTTCCACCTGGCACAATGAGTTCGGTAACCACCAAAAATTCTCTGAAGAGTTTAAGTTTCAGACTGCAAATATACACACCAAAATGACCAATCAGTCTTCCACTATATGATCCTGACTTGTAGAAATAATCCCCATGAAGGTTGGCAAAAATTCAACCATATATATCCTACAAATCAGTCAGATGGTACCCTTGAACTGTCAGCCAAGCTCAACGAAGGTCAACACCGAAATCCGAGAGACTGCCACATCTGACAGCAATCCAGTTGTTGCGACAGTGTGTCCAATCTACACTACAAGCACCAAGAGGGCGCTGTGCGCAACATCATAAATCAATTCCACCACAGCCACTCGAGACATCATCAAAAACTTTATGACCCATCACAACTTCTTCTCACAGCAACGCAACCCTAAAACAACCCTTGACAATTTGAGTAACCAATAGATCCCTCACCCGTGAACGACTATAGAACTAGTTCGGTTTAGGTTGTCGGAACGACACTACGAAAGTTCGGCAGAATGTCAGTGTGGGCAGATGTCAACCAACAGCTGTCTGTTAATCTGGTTATTTAATGTTTACAAAAATATTGACTCCAACCTATTTTGAACTATTTACCGATCCTCATTCATGCTATGGAATAGAAACATATAAGGTAAGTCGCCACATCTTTCCCATTCGGTACGAATATTTGAACATTCATATTATGCAGAATATTCACCAAAAATATCAAACAGTATTCAGAAACCCAGAGATAACTGATATTGTTTTTCAGGCGATATGGCTCTAATATACAAGAAAACCTTCTGGAAGTGATGAATAGCAATCTATGCAATAAATATTCTTGAAAAGGTATAGAGAATGAGAGATACATAATTTACTTTAGTTACACAGGTTGGTCTCAAAACACCCATTCACATGAAATCAATTGTGTGATGAAATGTGCTGATGAGTTTCAATAAATTTCAAGTTTGTGTCTTTTCTTTAGACTACGTAATTAAAAGCTCATTTTCAAAAGTATTCTTTAACAATAATTCATTTCATTTCTTAATTTTGTGATCGAATTGGCCCATAATTGATGAAAATCCATAACGTATTCATCTTGGGCGGTCCACCATATTGGATTCAGAGTGACGTAATTAATTTTTCATATTCTTTTTAGTAAACTATTTTGATACCCATATCTTGGAATTGCGAAAAAATAACTAGTCTGCCATCTTCGTCGGTCCGTTATATTAGATGTGGAATGACGTCTCTTTAACCATGTATTGTCATATAAACTCAATTATGCGAAATAACATTTCAATCGATTAAGAACAACAACTCAAGAATTCAGTTGCTGAATTTGACACGAACTAACATAAATTACATTTGCATTGTAAAAAACATCATTCATTATGATTAGAAAAACTAATTATTTAAAACAGATGTAGCTTCTGATCATAATAAACTGGCTCATAATATTTCATAATAATTTTAAAATTCCGATAAAAATTAACAATGATATCGCCTATCATGAATGCGTCATTCAGGACTACCTTAAATTAACGGAGTTCTAAAAAATGTGCATGATGCTGATGCACTGAATTTGTCTTTTCCAATTTATATTTTAGTCCCGTTAGCTGAACTACAAACTCTTAATTGCCACTACATGACATGTCCCATAAAAACATGTGTCGATTCGTTTGAACAACTTTCATTTATAGTAAAAGTTTATGTAAATACATGTGAATATCAGATAAATGAAGCGAATGGAAAAACCTAAAATGTATGAATTGAAATATTTGAATCTTAAGGACAATGATCGATATAAAATAACAAGGTATCGAAAAACATTTTCATGATTCACTTTGTCATTTAAATACGAGTATAACGTTATAGGGGGAAATCAATGAGTAACGCTATATAATACTCTTAATTTTCATACAGACCGATTTTTTTAACCCGACGTTTTTCATTGAAGACAAGGTATTCGGCTCAACTTTTGGCAATATTGACGAATTGAAACAAACAATAAGGAGGGCTTTTGCAACAGCGAATACGTATTCAAGGAGAGATAGACGGCAATTTGAACATTTCATGAAATTTCGTAAACGACGTAGATGGTTAGGAGTATTTCAACATCATTTTTTTCTGTTTGTTACTTAGAATTCAACATGTTCTTCCAATAAAAATATTGGTTCCTACTTTTTTTGAGGTAGCTCTGACCGGGAATTATTTAACGAATCAGTGATAATCAGGAAAATGTGAAAAACACATGTGTATTGCATGGCTGCATTTGTTATAACAGTGGCAACAAAAATCGATGAGGAAAACTGGAGGTCCGTTCAAAAAAATAAAGCTGATGATGAAACCTAATGATCGAAACGACTCATTGCATATTGATCGTTATCGTATTATAACAAATATAAAACAGTTCTAAAAGGTTTTGGCCATTATTTCAAGAACAACTACTGATGATCTTGATCTGAAAAAAGATCATTTCAGTTCCTCAAAATGGGAAACTTTAGTCCAATTCAATCAATCTTGTAGTTCTTACCGTTTTCGAGATAGCAAAAGTTGGATGAAAAAACGGCCTGTGTCGCATGTAAGACATGATTATCTCGTTTAAATGAAAGCGGTATAGTTTTAGGAGATTTGGTTTAGGAGTTTTGGTTTTTCATCACTCCTGCTGTTGATAGTTGGTCTCTCTTATCTTTAGTCGACCTGAGACTACCTTCTTGTTGGATTCGAAAACCGTTTTGTTGTTGCGTTTCTCTAAGTGTTTTTCAATAATGTCTGTGACTCTCGGAATATATGGTAGGCATGTAGGTGTAACCATCTGAGCCTTGTTGATTTCGGATACACTGTATCCATTCGAATTCAAGGTCATTTGAAGACGTTCCTGTTCTTCCCGGAGATACTCTGGTTCACATATCCTTCGAAACCGTTCAGTCAGAGTAGAGATGACTCCTCTCTTTTGACTACCATGGTGGTTTGATAGTGCGTGCAGGTTATCTATCCGTGTGCGTGGGTTTTCGGTACACTCCGTGAATTAGTTTCACACACATCGTTTGATGAGTTTATCTAGGAATGCTATCTGTTGGTTCTGTTCAGTTTCCATGATCAACTTAATGCTGGGGTATTGAGTGTTTGACTGACTAGAAAAAGGTTTAGAGCATCCCCTCCATGTTTCCAGATGATGAAAGTGTCATTCACGTAACATGGCCACATAATCGGTTTTAATTCAAAGATGTCGATTGCTTTCTCTTCAGAACGTATCATCAAATTGCTCATAGAAGTTACCTCCCCATTGACAGACCCTCCCCGTGGACTCTGAAGAGTCTGACGATATCACTCGGAAACAAGTAGGCTAGCCCCCTCTAAAAGTCTTCCAATGGGATATTGGTAAACAAGGACACAATATCGAAGCCAACCAGAACATCTGTCGGCTCCAGAGTTAGGTCCAACAAGGAATACTACAGCCGACTGGTACAGGTACGCGGATAATTTCAACAATGAAAAAGGAGGTGTGAACCTCAATCGAATATGGAATCTCATCCTCAGAAATTCAAAAATAGCAAACATGAACTCGCTTCACGCAATTTACCTAATCCAGGTACAGGCAGTGGCACACCAAACTACCTGGGTCTACATAAATATCCCTTACGTAGTCATAATATCCATTCATCGGAGATTACTCAGGATTCATCAACCTCTAAAGAAACTAGCCACTCGTGCCAGCGGAACGTCAGGAAGAAATTTCGAAAATCGACGATTTTTAAACCCAAAAAAACCTATCCAGCGAAAGCCTTAACCATTTTGTAAAAAAGGCTCTCTTGAAAGAGTTACTTCCATATAAAATTTGAATGACACGAAATAAACATACTTTCGAAACAATTACTTTTATATGAACACTGAATTATACTGAGAAAGAGGTGAAATTCCACTTACACTTAGAAACACTGTCATCCATACTAGTAGAATCTCATTTCCTCAGTCCGCGCAAGTCACATGAAATCTTTCAAGGATTTCGCTGAAACTATTTCAAACAAATTCGATGATACCCAATGAAAAAACTTCTATACACTAAAACTAGATCCTAGGATCTAGGTACTCTAGGATCCTAGGTACTCTTTCATTCGCTGATTCTTGACGTTTGACCAACATAGATTTTGTTGCACGATTGACATGGAATACTATATATTACATTCATTCGAGAAGTAATGAGGGGTTTATCTTTAACTCTGGTGTGTAAAGTTCTAATCGTGAGAACTGCTTTGGTGACTATTTTAATATTAGGCAATTCATTGAAAATTCTAGAGAGTTTGGGGGTGATCTCCTTAATGAAGGGTAAAGTACTGTAAAAAACTGGAGTTGAAGCAATATTATTTCCATTGTTTTCAATTATATTTGGGGTTGGTGGTAAGGTTATATTAATGTCTGATATGGATGAGGAATTATACAAAATATTTTCCAACATACTTAAAGGATATGAATTATCCAGAAAAAGTTCAAGCAAAATGTCAAATGAATATAGATATTCAAGATATTCTGAGTTTCGAACACAATTGTAACTTTTTTAAAAATCTTCAACTAATTCGATTTACATTCGTCGAAAATATGTTCTCTGTATACTCTCAAGAAACAATGTATGATCAAAATGACCCGATGTATTCACGATATGAAAATTATATTCATGGAAATTACGATTGTTGTTCTCATCTGCCAATTGGAATTCAGAAATTTCGCCTATAATTTTGAATGCCAAAACTGGAAAGGCTCCGTTTCATCTAACACTATCATTTTCCTGTCTATTCTTCACTTATTGACTGAAATTCGCCATCTAATATATCTGATGGAACATTCAGAGTGCTTTCAATTCTATTCCTTCAAATTGGTATCCAGTCCAATATAACTGTCTTTTCAGAATTTTCAAGTATACTCTACCTCTATCACAACTGGAGAAATATACGTATCCTGGTATTATAAATATTATTATTTTATCTTTCGAATGACGAAAATTGAGGATAATATCGATTTGATTATGAAAAATGATACTATAGTCGTACAAGATTTGATTTATGTTTCTGCTAGAAATAAAACTCCTCTGCATTCAATCACTCATGTAGCCATCATGCATAATTGATAGGGTAATTTCTCAGACAGCATTAGTCGCTGATTCTGTTGGGACATCTGAAACCCTTTCTCAGTTATTATCATGACATCAAAACAGACTAGACGAAAATGATTTATTAAAATCAGCTTTTTTTTTGTACCCTACCAATTACTCTACGAGTCATATTACTAATTGCAATTCACATCAACACTGAACATTATCATTAATAAATTCATTTGAATCGAGAAAAAATTTCACTGGGAAAAATGCTTTTAGGCTTTCTTTTCCATCATTGTTCGAAAAAAATGAAAAACTTCCTTGGAAAGGTAGAATGCAGATAAAAAGGAGTCCAAATAACTACTTTCAAATATATGAATACTGAATCAGGTACTCGGAAATCACATTTTATTTAGTTTGTGCTTCGAATATTCGTTATATATAAAATGGAAACATACACAGAAAACCTATGTGACGTAATATTTGAAAGTGTACCATAATGAAATTCCATTTTCATGAAATGGTACTCATCTTCCACTCCTTATCAATACCTTCTCGGATAACTTTGAAATGATTATATTTTTAAGAGTAACTAATTGATAGCTTCCTTTCTTTAAAACATTCCCACACTTTATTGTATCAAGATGGAATGATGGAAAGCCAAAAACGAAATACACATTTCTTGTAAAAAATTATGATTTTTTGTCATCGGAAGAGACACTGCTGCGAAAAAAAAAGGATCCAAAAAGTACTGATGAAGACAAGTGTTTCTCCCAAAACTTTGAAGGTTGATAGTTTTTCATGTAATTGAAGTGTAATACCAATACTCTTTCATATATTACGTTGTGTAGCGTTTACGTGAATAATTTCTGTCAATTCCATCAAGACATGATATTCGTATAATTCATTCATTCCACTAGATAGTTTACAAAACCGCAATACGTGTTTCTCTTTGAAATAAAATCAGAATGTTTATAGCCCTACTAGCTTTTACCTGCGGCTCCGCTCGCGGGTGACAGAAAATAATAACAATAAATATAGAAAAATTCCAAACAGCTGAAACTATAGTCAATTGGATTGGGTTGTATATTGTAGTGACTGTGAAAAATACAGTGCAGGGTAGCCCTCTGCCTAACAGAACCTCAATACTGCTTCCGTTTGAAGTTTCATGCACACTGCGTCAGGACGGCAAAGGATGGGAAAATGCCGGGATGGGAACATGACGTTGAGTATCGTTTCTGTTTATAATGGGAAGGCGTCCTGTTCCTGCCCTGGCATTTGCCTGTCCGTTGCCTGCCTTAGTGCAGGCCCCGCCATGAGAAACTATAAAAAGAGAAAATAAACTCTACGTCATGTTCCTGTCCTTTCGCAGTGTTAGCCTTCCATAAGACGGCTATCTATTGTGTTACGATGCATTGGCGTGTACTCAGGTTTGTTTGTAACCTCCCTTAAAAAAATATTGGATAAAAACTGATGAGAGTGATTCTGGTATCGAGAAAGTACGTGAATTATCATAGCCACTTTTTTCATGAACTGAGCGCAATCTAATCCGCCCTGATCATGAAAGATGTCTAACGATTTGTAAATAAGAGTGCTGCGACGACCCTCGTCAGGGGGCTCCTCGGCAGAGGGGGCTTGAAGAATTTTTGCGCCAGCCTCCTGATGTAATCAGTGAACGAGTCTACTTCTGCTACATCTGATGAGTTATTCGATGAAATGTATCTATCACTATTTGTGCAAATACGGAGCACCTTATTCTGCATCCCTTCGAGTCTCTACGAAAGGGCTCCTCTTGAAGCTAAAGAATACAGAAAAGCATACAACATAGCTGGTCTAATGACATGCATGTAAATTAGCAACTTGTTGTCAACACTGAGTTCAGAGTTCCGTGTAATAAGCAGATACCTGCGTTTTACCGCCGCAGCTGCTCGTTGGATCGCCAAATTCAATAGTTCCTGAAAATTCAGGAGCCTATCCAAGATAACTCCTAGATATCGCGCGCTCCTCTGCTCGTCAACTGCCTCAACTCGCAACTTCCCAAATATCTTCACGTTAGTAATTCAACGTGTTCTGTCTTCCTTGGGATTACCTGGATCTCATTTCCCTCTCACTTCGCCACCTACTTCGAGAATGAATGCGCATAAATCGTAGTGTCATCTGCGTAGATACCGGCATTCGTTCTCGAGAACATCCTAATGTCGTACGTACACAGGAAGTATAAATGCGGCAACAGGCAAGACCCTTGCGGAACACCTGCTTCAATTGGATAACACTTCATCAAGCGTTTTCATACTAACTGAATTCTATTCAATCTGTGCTTTATGTACTGATAATGTCAATCATATGACCTTCTAATGAATGATAACTCTACCTGAGTTTAGGTGAAGAGTAACTGAAATGTTTAAGCATCATAACATAAAGTTATCACAACTCATCGAATGGATGTACAATATAATAAGAATTTGAATGAAGTGGCTATTATGTGACGAATAATTCAACCTAATTTGAGTAAGCAATGTACTTTTCGAATAAATTTCAGCGAACAAAAATTGAGAGAATTATTTTCTCTTTTCGAAATAAATTTCACCTTCCGGGTGTTCTCACAGAATGAATTAATAGGCCACTAAACCTGGTTACCGTGAAAGCTATTTAATGTCACCTCATCTCCCAGCCTTTTAGCAGATAATGACATTTTATGTCATAGTGAATAATTATATCCAATTCTGATAATGCACCAAACTGAAAACAGGTCATTTTTTCATTTATAATAGTCTCTCCAAATATATTTTCATGCGAAATGAATTATGTTTTTTCAAAGTGATTTACATGTATCTTAATGTATTTTAGAGGTTATGTTTTGTTTTCATTAAAAAAGATTCTAGAAAATATCATACTCTAGTATATTCACAATGATTGATTTTTTCCTCCCATTGTTATACAAGGGTTCAGTGTGGCTCTGAGCACCGGCAAAAAAGATTATTGTGTTTATTACTTCATCAGTTCTATCGCAGAATAATTATAATAATAATAATAAATGCTTTTATTGAAAGGTTACTCAGTACAGGATATACTAATCTAACCTAACAAATGGCAGAATTCAACGTCTGCGCATGATAAATCAAGGCAGAAATTGCTCTTCCATCCAACCAGTAGAAGATAACTTATATCAATACATATTACTTGCAATCGAACTTGATGAAAAAACCAAACATAATGAAAAATTTGATTATTTCTACATATTTATGGTAAAAACATATTATGTATAGGTGTCAACTAATCAATGTTATAAAAGAAGAAAACTGGATTGTAGCATAAATCTCTTCAGATTTTTCTTGAAACTAAGTGGTGGTAGGGATTTCAATTCAATGGGTATATACAAAAATAACTTCCCTACTTTCTTGAGCATCGCTGGCCAATTCCATTGTCCGAAGCGCCTTATCCATCGATCGTTAGAAAGTCTGTCAAGTTCTGCACTAAATTCTCTTGTACGATGTGCAGGAGTTACGTCTAGTCGGTACGAATATTTTTGATAGTTTTAAAGTGGCAGATTATCGACGAAGCAATTTAGAGTATTCTCCAATCTATTTATGTAGCTTCTGGGTATTATTGATTCCTCGTATATCGTGTACCTCAATTTGTTGTCTATTAGCATGCAGAAGACTTTGAAACAAAATTTTTCTTGTAATTCGGCTTCTTCTGTGACGTGAGGATTTTCACTGGACCAATAATGGCAAATTTTTCTATTGTGAACTCCTCCTCTCAAAAAATTTTTGAATGCTTATCAAGAACATTTCACAAGAGTCCACTCTCTGTTGAGGGTCTTGAGGCTTCATTGCTTCTGTTTTAGTGAATTTATAATCATGCATCCCATGTGTTTGCATGATTCTTTGAACCGATAAATGTTTCTTACCCAAATGTTCTTCAGCACTTCTTATCGATTATTTTAGTTATCTTCAGAAGTAACGGGTCGAAGCAAATTTCTTGATTGTTTTCAAATTGATTCAAATGCATTAAAATTGTTCTGAATGCGTATAAATTTCTTGAGGTTCATATACGGTAGAATCGGATACCTTTCGTTCAACGTTCAACATGTCCTACATGATGATGTTATCACACTGTCCAAAAATGATGAACAAATTCATAACAACTTCGTTTGAATAGTTTCGTTTCACCGTTTTGAAAGTATTTGAAACTATCTAACCTATAACCTACTATAGCCTACGATTTTGAAGTTAAAAATAGACTAGCAGCTGTTACTTTTTAAAAATTATTATTGAAAACTAACGTAGTCTGTAACGGAACCTAGCACACGAAATTGAAAAAAAAAGTTCCATGTCAAAAACTAATCTAATCTACCCGAATTACCTAACTTAGACTACTGAGTTGGAGAGTGCAGTTGGTAGGTTCAGATGACTATTTGCAATGCATATATGCATAAGCTATGCATGTAGGCGATTGAGAAGACATCATGGTTTCCACATTCTAAGAAAAAGGTACGACTATTCGTGGTCTTGTTTTCTTAGCGTTCGTTTCGTAATAGGTGTATCGTGAGTTCAGTTGTTCAAATTGCGACGTTGTTTGTGATGTTAGTATGGAGTGATGCCATAAATCATGCTTCTCTTTGCTCAGTGCATATTTTCCATGATATCAACATTACATTGTGTATGTACCTTCCGAAACGTAAATATTATGCAGGTTATTTGTGATACACTCTTTGAAACCTTTCGTGTGGTAATGAATATTACTGGAGTTTTCTCCTAACACCAAACCTTCATTTCAATACCTCGACACGTGTTTCGATCACCAAATGACCATCTTCAAGAGGAAGATCAAATTAAATTAGTATAGTATCGTATTATCACTTGGTAATCGAAACACGTGCCAAGGTGTTAGGATAACGGTTTGGTGTTGGGATAAAACTCCAATAATATGCATTATGCAGGTTAGTTTACTCTTCACAACCCCAGAAATTTCATTTTATCGCCCCCAAAAAAATATAATGATGTAAACATCATCATGATGCTCTTCATCATTCAAAACGAAAATTAGACTGTTTCTACATAAATAGAAAAATATATTCACACTTTGTCAAAAATGTTGTCAAATGTTGTCAAAAATGTACTGTGATAATTCCACTGATCCCAATAATTTCTCAAAAATGTATCATCTACGTTGAAAAGTATTTTTTGAAACTCTGAAACAGAAAGTTCAGTCAGTCTGTACTTGCATGTGCATGCCTAGGTTGTTGTTGGTTTTGAAAGCAATATTTACACCTTTGTTGTGCAGAAAATCTGAAATATTTGAAGTGGGTTGGCCTAAGTAGGTTAAGGTTCAATAACTGCTATCCTTATCTCTTTGAATTGGGTAAACTTCCTTCAAAGCATGGCTGCCAGGCCAAGCCATTGAGAATAACTAAGATAAAAATTCAGTTTCAGAAAAATCAGGACTGTATAAATTATCATTTGGGTCATGTCCGATGTTTTTATAGTTCAAACTGGAAGATGTTCAAAGCCCACATAAAGGAACACAGAAAGTGTTTTCACACTGGAAAAATAAATTCCACATATGCCGCTCATTTATTAATCACAGAGGGACATAAGTTCAACCATGAATTCAAACCCCTCCATTTCCAGAAGAAAGGCTTGAAACTCAAACTGTTAGAGAGTATGGAAATAAAGAAATTCAAAAACTCTCAATGTCTCGTGAACGATCAAACTGAATTGGATAATTCGACATAGTTGAATTTCCAGGTAAAAATCGTATGTTTCGAATAATTTATTCATATAGTTAATTAATTCATACCTGACCTTATCAGGTTGATTCATCCATCAGGAAGTAGGCATTCAAGTAGGTATCATGTTAGAGTATGACATAGCTGTAATTTAGTTGTTAGTTTTAGTTTACGCTTGAGGAAGCTATAGCGAAACACGTGTCGCGGTTTTTGTAAAGCCCTTCATAGTGTGAATCATACAATAAACTGTATTAATTAGTTTCAATATGGGTTTTCATCAAGTATCGGCCAGTTCTATTCAATGATCAATTTTGATGAGGGCTTGCATTCATTTGATCTAGTTTCAATAGGTTGGTGTCACAATAAAACCTGTGGCATACCTAACTACTTAGCCACCACCAAATTTTCGAGTAAGGCATTTTATATTACTAACGTCTGTAATCATCATAAAAAATCCGCTTCAAAATTTCTTGTTTCATGTTCGTGAGGTAGAATCTGAAACTTGATCGTGAATAAATCGGCGAGTTTCACCAGAAGATGACTAGTCATTTCCTAATGGCGCTAACAAGCTTTTATTTACAGGATGGAATGAACTTCCTGAGAACTCTTTCCCCAGCGATTCAAATCCAATGTGAATCACTACTTTCGTAAAGGCACCGCTCTTAGGGCGCCTTAGAGATTTTTCTGTAGTGATTGTGTTTTTGTCCTCGAACAGAAACAAACTCCCAAATCAGCACGAACAAATGGGCACGCCATCCGATTTTCATGATTTCTCCATATGTATATAGTAATTTTGGTATATATGTTGTCAAATATTCTTGTTTTTTTTATTTGGTCATAGCGATTAACATGGAGTTAGAAGTGAGGTACAGACCTATGTTTGTAATAATGATAACAATGAGTTAATTCGTCTATTTGATAAGTTATGTGGCATCAGACATGTCATAAAAGAAAAATATATAAAGAATATTAACGGTCCACAGCATTAACATAGATCGGACACTCAAGGCGGCAAGAAAATCATAATTAGAATCGCTAGGCGCATTGTGTTTATATGTTTGAAGGGTCTGATGGAACAGGTGGTAACATTGCCTGGGTTCTGAAGTGAAACTGATTCTATGTGTGAAGCATGAAATTTTGAAAATGTGTCTGGCATTATATAGAGAACACGTAGTTTGATAATCACTCAGCAGAAAAAAATGTAACTTTGAAGGAACAATATTAATGGTAGTATAAAAGTGAATGACATAGATTAATTCCCTATGATGGTAAATTTTTATCAATAATTGAGTCGTCTGGCTTTTCACAACAATAATTTTTTCTTTCGAATGCCAGTTTGGCCAGACAAAAACAGATAAAAAAATTCAAGGCAAAATCAAGCTTGTAGTAGACGTTCTAACCTGAATCGAATAAAAATCAAGGTGGTAATGTGAGTTATTAGTGGAAAATAGAAACCAAAGTCCTATGTCAAAAGCGAAGACAGTCTCTAAACATCTAGTGAGAATATTGGAGAACCTATATCCTATATAACTGCTAATGAAAATTGCCGGAATCCTTAATGCCATCTCTAGATGGCGTCTAAATGAGACCTGTTGATTTGGAGATCAATTTTCAATTCTACCAAATGAACTCCTATAAAAATGAAGTATCAAACCGCGCTCTTGCCTCCGCAAATTCAAAAGCAAGTCATTTCCACCTGGGCATTACTACTATTTTCTTACAGAAAAAAAAACAAGAGTACCTCATAGTGGAATAGTGAACAAGATTATGTATTCGTAAATAAACTGGATGAAACAGAATGGAAGAATTTTCTTTCTGAATGGTATAATGCAAAAAAGCAATTTTTCATTGTGTAGAAGGAGAATCCAAGAAAGTATTATACAGGCTGATTCACGGTGGATGGCACATTAGACGTTTCTGGTGAACCAGACAATGGATCACTTTTGAAATTTAACAGAGAGCATATTCGGAAATTCTTCACCTAACTGAAATATTTTTGAAAATGCGGTGTTGCCACTTCCATTAGAAAGTAGTAAAAATTTTGATTTTTCTAATGGAATAATATAATATTATTTTGGAAATCTACAATAACTCAACAACTTTTCCTGCTATTTTTCTATACCTATTTCGAAATAATAATGACGACAGTTTTGTCACTTCAGAAGTTTCGAAAGTTAGAACGTTAAACGATAGGTATTCGAATCTACCGCTAATGAACTTCAAATTCATGCGAATTAAGAATAATTTTAATATGTTTGTGTGAACTCAAAAAAAAAAGGGAAAACGTGAAACCGGAATACTGGAAACATTGATATGAATAGATAAAAAAGTATAACAATCATGTGCAATATTTCAAAATGCACTTCAAAATGCGGGTGTTGACTACTTTCGTCCTGGCAGATCTGATTTCATTAAGATCCAAATCATCAAATGTTTGGATAATTCTTTCTAACAATTCATCTGTCTAACGCACGGGTGTTCTTCTTCTAATATTCACAACAGATAAAAATCTAATGAATTAGGATCGGGTGATCTCGCTGGCCAATTCCATTGTCCGAAGCGCCTTATCCATCGATCGTTAGAAAGTCTGCCAAGTTCTGCACTAAATTCTCTTGTACGATGTGCAGGAGTTACGTCTAGTCGGTACGAATATTTTTGATAGTTTTAGAGTGGCAGATTATCGACAAAGCTCTTTAGAGTATTCAACAATCTATTTAGGTAGCTTCTGGGTATTATTGATTCCTCGTATATCGTGTACCTCAATTTGTTGTCTATTAGCATGCAGAAGACATTGAAACAAAATTTTTCTTGTAATTCGGCTTCTTCTGTGACGTGAGGATTTTCACTGGACCAATAATGGCAAATTTTTCTTTTGTAAACTCTTTCTATCGAAAAATTTAAAAAAAATTATCTTTTTGAATGCTTATCAAGAATATTTCATAAGATTCAACTCTCTGTTGAGGGTCTTGAGGATTCATTGCTTGTGTTTTGGTGAATTTATAATCATGCATTCCATGTGTTTGCATGAATTCATTCCTGATTCATCCATCAGAAAGTAGGCATTCAAGTAGGTATTATGTTAGAGTATAAAACAGCTGTAATTTAGATGTTAGCTTTAGTTTTCGCTTAAGGAAGCGTAGAATCTGAAACTTGATCGTGAATAAATCGGCGAGTTTCACCAGAAGATGACTAGTCATTTCCTAATGGCGCTAACAAGCTTTTATTTACAGGCCTTCAAAAAAAAGAAAATATATTACAAAACACAAAAGAGATAAATGGAAAAATTCGGGCATATACAGACTAGAATGTGGGGACTGCCCAGCAGCTTATACAGGTCAGACAGGCAGAAACTTCGACATAACATACCGAGAACATGTATTATCAGATAAGAAATCAGCCATATATATGGACATCTAAAAGAAACAAACCATTCACTAAATGAAGGTAACATGAAAATTCTTCATACATGTAACAAAGGAAAAAAGATGAATTTATTGAAAGCGTTGGATATAAATAAATTGTACAAGGACCCTAAGTTCATAACGCTCAACGACCAACTAGATCTATGCAGCTTTTGAATTTGGGAATTTTAGGATCCACCCAATAGTTGGTAATCGTGACATAATGTAATATTGGTAACGTGTTAGGTCAGGTACCTAGAGCAGATACCTGTTCACACTGTTTAAGACGCAACTTTACAATTTGTGGTAATTACTTGAGAATGGCCTTATAAGCCAAAACCGGTCGTAACGAATAAATAAACACAGTAGAAACTAGACAAAAGTATTTTCTTTATTCTATATTTAACAGTGTCATTGACATAGGACAACCTTGTCGAATTGAAGTTTGTATGTTGAAACCATCTGACAGATATCCATTCAGTATGTAATAATAAATATTCGATGAAATATTTCGTGTCAACATGGCCACTACCAACTTTTTTTTTGAATACAGACCTGTCGTTTTGATTACAGATATTGAAAAAGCAATAAATTCACAAATCAAGAGTATATCACATTTGATATTTTCAGAGCGTGTCATTTGAAACAACTACTATCTTCAGGGACAACAATTTTAAATTACGGTCCTGTCGTCACTCAATTGTTTCGATTTCTTCAAAATATAATTCGGACAACCCAATAAATTCGACAAGTAGGTACCCCAACACAGTGAAAATTCGTACTTTTTCGTTTTGGAAATTTTTTATTGCCGCAATCCTACTTTCAAGGATTTTTTCTCCCTAATCAATTATAATTCGTAATATTTTTATAATTCTCAATCCATCTCATTTCATTCACCATCTAAAACGCGTAGGCTTTGCTTGGTTTCTATGGCAGGAAAAATGAATGCGTTGTTGATATCTGTTGAGAACTATCATGTATGTACATGTACTGTATGAACATATCAAAGATGTATTCAAATGATGAAAAGACTGATATGATATTCAGATATGCAAAATCAAGTAGAAACAATTGTCTACGAAATGGGGATTTCTGTAAATTCCACCAGAACTATTTTGAAAAAGAACAGATATAAATGTTATAGGATAAGCAAAGTTCATCACCCCAATGAAAGGGATTACGGAAGGAGAGTACGATTCGCGAAGTGGTTAAGACGTAGAAATAGGGAAGTTGGAAATATTTGGAAAACAATAATATAGACGGACGAATCAACACTCGTTGGTTCACCAGAAATATCCATCATAGGTGGAGTAATACATATGAACATTTAAAAATCTGTTTAAAATCTGGAAAGGAAACCAATAAGGAAACCAATTCCCAAGAAAGTTTCGAAATAAATGTTTGGTTGGGAATTGTGGGAACAAACCTTTATTGGTCCTTTCTTTCACAATGATAATTTGAATAGTGAAATGTATCTTCATTGTCTATTCAAGGAAATCGATGGCTACTTAGATGAATTGTCACTGAATATCCGCCATAAAAAACAATGTTTTCAACAGAACTGCGCTCCTCCCCACAATGCAGCAAAAGTAAGGGAGCATTCAGATGCAATATTCCCAAGAAAATGGATTCGAAACAATGGACCAATTAACTGGCCAGCTCGATCCCTAGATCTTACTTCTTCAGATTTTTTTGTCTGGGGATAGGTACATGGAGAATAACGTTTTTTCAACACCAAGTATACATATCGACTATCTCAAACGAAAAATCAGAGATGTATGTATCAGTATTACACCTATTATGCCAGAAAATTGCCAAAAAATTGTCTGGACCGACATCTTATGTGCATTCAACAAAGAAGTCGTCAATTCGACTCCTGCAGCTTTGATTTTCCGTATTGGTTTCATTTTTCTCAAAAGTTCATGATTAAATAGTTTTTATGTTTGATTGTTGTCACTGATGATGGTAGTTATTTCAAATGAAACGCTATAAAATATCATGTGTGATATACCCTTGGATTGTGAATTTATCGCTCTATCAATATCTGTAATAAAAAAGACAGGTCTGTAAAGCTTGATATGCTTATGTCATCGATGACATCGTAATGACATTCATTCACCTATTTGATTTAATCCCAGCCAAGAGGAAGATTTCCTCATCCTTTTTTTTCGCATCAAGATGGAGTAGTAGAAAGCCAAAAACTTTCTTTCCCAAAAATCAATCACTCCTTAAAATATAACCCCTTCAATTCTAGTAGGAAAATGTTTTGGCTTTTCACTTCTCTATCCTCAAAATATACCCCCTCCAGTTTGAACAAGAATTCTATAACTGGAATTCAATCAAATGATTATTCACTATGAAGATAGCTTGGATGGGTAACAGGATAATTTTCTTCTTTAGAAAACAATTGTTTTTTGTTGACGTTTACTTTTTTCTTCGGAGCTCAAAAAGTAGTTTCTTCGTGTTGATAATATTACGACATGAATCAAACGTTTGTTTCATGTCGTTTCATGTTGGTGTTGTCTCGGTAGTTTGTCTGATGCAATGTGTTTCATTTTGTATCTAATATTTCTGATGGATTTCAAAATAGTAATATTATCAACACGAAAAGTCAGTTAGATAATAATTGTTTTTCAGAGAAAAACCCATCCAACCTTTCTTCAGAAAAATAATTGGATCACTAAACTAGTTAACTAATTATTTTCTATGTTGTGTAACAATCCTGTGAATGATATATGATTCTATACCATAACTAATATTAGGAATACAAACTGAATACAAAAAAGTGTTTTTGTATAATTCAGTGTTCATATAAAAGTATATTTGTTTCTGAAGTATTTTTTTTTTTCATGTGATTGGAGAGAGTTTTTTCTTCTAATTTATGTCTGAAAGTTACTCCTTTGCATGATCTACACATCTCTGTATAGAGTTACCTTTTAGAAATTGATTATTTTCTTCCTTTATTTGAAAGATTCACACATTTTTTTTGTATATCAAGATAAAGAAGTGAAAGGCCAAACCCTTTCTTTCCCAAAAATTAATTTTTCCTAAAAATGTACTCCTTTCAATTCGAACAAGATTTTTATGGCTGGGATGAATGAATGTTGTCANAATAACTCTCGTTCGAAATTCACTTTGATATATTTTCATGACGAAGGTTGATTATGATATCTGATAGTGAACAAGTACGAGTACATTTGAAACGTGATAACTACCTTGAGATATTGTGTATATAAAGGTGAAGCCTGCTTCATTTCCCATCTTTGGTAATTATTAAGAGTTAGCAGAAAGTCGGTTGATACTAATTTGTTCAATTGTCATTTGATGATAATTTCGCCAAGTTGAAGTGCGATACAAATTTGGTTTCTCTTTTTGTTCGGTATCAGAAAATAAAAACTATTGAACAAAATACAATTCATTGAACTATTTTTCCACAAAAGTTATGGTTTGCCGACCTCTTGAAGATGAAACATTGTCAATCACCTTCAAACAAATAATTCAAATTGAGCTATTATATTTTCAAACTGAATTGAAGTAGAAATAATATAAGTGATTTTGATTGTTGAAGATATAACTGACAATTTCGATTCCATTGGTACTGAATTGTGTTCATGTTTATATTTCTAACTCAACACGTATCATTGTATGAGTCCAATATGATATTATTACCGATAGTTGGATCGTTTGGAGTTTCCTAGCGATAAAATACTATTTCAGGTTGAGCAGAAGTTATTGGTGCGATAAAATACATACATAACTTGACAGGAATGAATTATAGTTGAAATATATTGATGGACATGCATTATATTATATTCATATCGTGCGGTGCAGGTACATAAAAATATGTTGGTCGTTTTGAAACGAAAACACTCCCATTCATATTCTGAATGTTCTCAAAAGTGTAATTTGTGCTCTTCGATCATAACATGTTTACGAAATTCAAAAAAGAATCAGATTATCACTTCAAGTGATGTTTCCATATATACTGAATAATGATTTCTTACAACGTACACCAATTCCTGTTTTTTCTGAATTTTGCGATACATGACATAATCATCATCGTTTTGAGGTTCGAGTCAGTACACCTCAAACTTCACTGTTCAAGAACTTTTTCATTTGTAGAACTGCGTTTATATGGAATGAACTTCCTGAGAACTCTCTCTCTAGCGATTCAAATCCAATGTGAATCACTACTTTCGTAAAGGCACCGCTCTTAGGGCGCCTTAGAGATTTTTCTGTAGTGATTGTGTTTTTGTCCTCGAATAAAAACAAACTCCCAAATCAGCATGAACAAATGGGCACAACTTCCGATTTTCATGATTTCTCCATATGTATATAGTTTGGTATATATGTTGTCAAATATTCTTGTTTTTTTATTTGGTCATAGCGATTAACATTAAGTTAGAAGTGAGGTACAGACTTACGTTTGTAATAATGATAACAATGAGTTAATTCGTCTATTTGATCAGTTACGTGGCATCAGACATGTCATAAAAGAAAAATATATAAACAATACTAACTAACGGTCCACAGCATTAACATAGATCGGACACTCAAGACGGCAAGAGAATCATAATTGTAATCGCTAGGCGCATTGTGTGTATATGTTTGAAGGGTCTGATGGAGCAGGTGGTAACATTTCCTGGGTTCTGAAGTGAAACTGATTCTATGTGTAACGGATGAAATTTTGAAAATGTGTCTGGCATCACCTAGAGAACACGTAGTGGTGATTCAATCAGAAAGTTTGATAATCACTCAGCAGAAAAAATTTCAACCCTGAAGGAACAATATAAATGGTAGTATAAAAGTAAATGACACAGATTAATTTTCTATAATAGTCAATTTTCACTATTAATTGAGTCGTCTGACTTTTCACAAAAATATTTGATTTGAAAAATTATCTATTTTCTCTGATTTAATTTTACTCCACTCATCCGCTCTGAGCATATCAATAATATCTCCTTTGTGTTTATGAACATCTAAATTGTAATGAACAATTTCACATATTGCCCAAACCCACACTCTTCTTTCCAACATATCATCTATCTTGACATTAAATAATTCTTTGGGTTCGATGTACATAGCTGTCAATCCATATATCCTAAATATTTGTTTCTACTCCACTTCCATATATCCCTTTCTGGACCAAACGTTGTTAACCTATGTGCAATATTATCAGTCTCATTACATTTACTGCAACCGCACTAATGCTCAATGCATGTGTATACAGTTTTTCTGCCACTGGAAATACTTCATTTATGGCTTTATAAACACTGGAATGCCACCTTGTTGGTGTATATGTGTTCATTAGGATATTTGACCAGATGCGACTCCAATCATATTGGGGATGTTTGAGTTGTATTGTTGGGGTTTTATTTTCCTTTCCCATTATTTGTCTATATATAACCTTAGAAGTTGCCAACTCGTTCTTGGTGAACACAATCCCTGAATCTCTAATACTTTTACTAATATTTTTTATGTAAGGGTGCATACTATCATGATTATTTTCGAATATTTTATTTATCACCGATTTGTAAAAAATGTATTTTATTTTCAACAGTTGTCCATGACCTCGCTTGTGTTCTGAGAAATAAAGCTAGTGCCTTCCTATCGACATTGATGAAGTTCAATCCTCCTTTTTTATACGGCAGGTACAACTGATCTCTAGCCACTCTTTATAAACTCCCTTGCCATATGTAATGCCATATGTAATTATGTTATTTTTTGACTATATTTTTTCGGTAGAGGGATCACCTGTGCCAAATACCATACTTTGGACGAAACATATGTATTCACAAACCACACTCTCCTAATTAAATCCAAATCTCTCACATAGTTCAAGAGTAAAATCAACCTTATATTTTTGATGACCGTGTCCCAATTTTCATTCACCGTATCTCGAAATCTGTTTGAAATAATTACTCCCAAGATTTCAGTTTCTTTTTTTACTGGAAAATTCCTTATGGCCGTTTGTTGTAACTCCGTCATTCGCCCAAGACGTAAAATTTCGGATTTATGGACATTTATTCTAGCATTTGCACCTTTTTCATATATTCTGATTATTCTGTTTATAGTATCTATATCTCTTCAGTTTTTGATATATACGGTGATATCATCCGCATACGCCGATATTTTCCTCAGACTATCCCCAATTTTGATACCCTGCAGACTGAAGTCAGCTATTCTAATGAAAGGTTTTATAGATAAACTAAACAGTGTCATTCTAATAAGAATAATTTGGGAAACATGTTATTCAACGCAAAACCCAAAAGGGATAAATGGAAAAATTCGGGCATATACAGACTAGAATGTGGGGACTGCCCAGCAGCTTATACAGGTCAGACAGGCAGAAACTTCGACATAACATACCGAGAACATGTATTATCAGATAAAAAATCAGCCATATATGGACATCTAAAAGAAACAAACCATACACTAAATAAAGGAAACATGAACATTCTTCATACATGTAACAAACGAAGGAAGATGAATTTATTGGAAGCGTTGGAAATAAATAAATTGTACAAGGACCCCAAGTTCATAACGCTCAACGACCAAGTAGATCTATGCAGCTCGCCCCTTCTGAATTTAGGAATTTTAGGATCCATCCAATAGTTGGTAATCGTGACATATTGTAATATTGGTAACGTGTTAGGTCAGGTACCTAGAGCAGATACCTGTCCACACTATTTAAGACGCAACTGGACAATTTGTGGTAGTTACTTGAAAATGGCCTTATAAGCCGAAACCGGTCGTAACGAATAAATAAACACAGTAGAAACTAGACAAAAGTATTTTCTTTATTCTATATTAAACAGTATCATTGACATAGGACAAACTTGTCGGATCCAAGTTTGTATGTTGAAACCATCTGACAGATATCCATTCAGTATGTAATAATAAATATTTCGATGGAACATTTCGTGTCAACATGGCCACCACCAACTTTTTTTTTGAATACAGACCTGTCTTTTTAATTACAGATATTGAAAAAGCAATAAATTTACAAATCAAGAGTATATCACATTTGATATTTTCAGAGCGTGTCATTTGAAACAACTACTATCTTCAGTGACAACAATTTTAAATTACGGTCCTGTCGTCACTCAATTGTTTTGATTTATTCAAAATATAATTTGGACAACCTAATAAATTCGACAAGTAGGTACCCTAATACAGTGAAAATTCGTATATTTTCGTTTTCGAAATTTTTTATTGCCGCAATCCTTCTTTCAAGAATTTTTTCTCCACAATCAATTATAATTCGTAATATTTTTATAATTCTCAATCCATCTCAATTCATTCACTATCTAAAACGCGTAGGCTTTGCTTGGTTTCTATGACAGGAAAAATGAATGCGTTGTTGATATCTGTTGAGAACATCATGTATGTACATGTACTGTATGAACATATCAAAGATGTATTCAAATGATGAAAAGACTGATATGCTATTCAGTTATGCAAAATCAAGTAGAAACCTCCTGTCGACAAAGAATATGTATGTTGAGCTATATAGGTACTCGAATCGTCATATTCCGAACATCCAAATTTTTAGACGATTAGAAAGAAAGGACTATGGTGTCTTGACAGAAAGAAAACAAGAAAATGTGTGGTTACTGGAAGTGTGAGGAATCAAATACATGTTATAGGTAAGCAAATATAACCACACAAAAATTTACATAGTGATAACATCTTTTTTTTTTAATTCATGATTGGCCAGTTACGAAAAATTGTCCACGAAATGGGTATTTCTGTAAATTCCACCAGAAATATTTTGAAAAAGAACAGATATAAAAGTTACAGGATATGCAAAGTTCATCACCTCAATGAAAGGGATTACGGAAGGAGAGTACGATTCGCGAAGTGGTTAAGACGTAAAAATAGGGAAGTTGGAAATATTTGGAAAACAATAATATGGACGGACGAATCAACACTGGTTGGTTCACCAGAAATATCCATCATAGGTGGAATAATACATATGAACATTTACATAAGGAAACCAATTCCCAAGAAAGGTTCGAAATAAATGTTTGGTTGGGAATTGTGGGAACAAACCTTCATTGGCCCTTTCTTTCACAATGATAATTTGAATAGTGAAATGTATCTTCATTGTCTATTCAAAAAATCGATGGCTACTTAGATGAATTGTCACTGAATATCCGCCATGAAAAACAATGTTTTCAACAGGACGGCGCTCCTCCCCATAATGCAGCAAAAGTAAGGGAGCATTCAGATGCCATATTCCCAAGAAAATGGATTCGAAACAATGGACCAATTAACTGGCCAGCTCGATCCCTAGATCTTACTCCTATAGATTTTTTTGTCTGGGGATAGGTACATGAAGGATAACGTATTTTCAACACCAAGTATACATATCGACTATCTCAAACAAAAAATCAGAGATGTATGTATCAGTATTACACCTATTATGCCAGAAAATTGCCCAAAAATTGTCTGGACCGACAACTTATGTGCATTCAACGAAGAAGTCGTCAATTCGACTCATGCAGCTTTGATTTTCCGTATTGGTTTCATTTTTCCCAAAAGTTCATGATTAAATAAATTGTTTTTATGTTTGATTGTTGTCACTGATGATGGTAGTTATTTCAAATGAAACGCTATAAAATATCATGTGTGATATACCCTTGGATTGTGAATTTATCGCTCTATCAATATCTGTAATAAAAAAGACAGGTCCGTATTTAAAAAAAAAGTTAATGGTGGCCATGTTGGCAAGAAACGTTATATCAAATATTCATCATCACATTATCATAGTACACTCATAATACAATAAAAAAATTCATTTCATGATATCCTCCGAAATAACAATTCCATTAAAAAAAGAAAGAAAAACAGCATTTTTGGTTCACCCCGTATAACTCGAGAAGGGCGAAAGTCCTCGTAAATTTTTTTTGGCCATTGTATTGTTCCCGATGACAGTTTCCTTTTTTTTTCATTCAATCGTGTTCTTATCTGTTACGGTTTAAAATATACAATGTTACCACATGATAAAAGAAACAGCCTGTTTTGGTTACTCTCTTGACTAACTTCGTTGAGACCTTCGTTTCCGTATCAAAAGGGGTATATCTTTAGGAGGGTTCATTTTTGAAAAAGAAAGCTTTGGGCTCTCTTTTTTCATTTTGATACAATAAATGTGGAAATCTTTTAGAGAATGAAAGTAGCAATCAATTTGAAAAGGTACCTCTATACAAAGATGAGTAGATTATACAGAGAAATACCTTTCAGACACTAACTGAAACTACTTTTATATAACTATTGAATTACACAAAAGAAACATTTTTGAAAATAAATACGTCATATAAACACTGAATTATACTATTTAATTTGTATTTCAATGGAATTGAATCAGATATCATTCACAGTACTGCTACACAATATAGTGATTGAAAGAAGTGAAATATCACACTGTTATCCTGACTGGTAAGCATCAGATGTTTCGCCATAANATAAAAGTATTTGTTTCGAATTTTTTTTTATATGAAAAATTGTTTTAAGATGGCTTTTTCTTTCAGTTTGTATCTGGAAGTCACTCCTTTGCATGATCTACACTTTTTCTTATACAGTTATATTTTTGAATTCGATTGCTTCCTTTCTTTCTTTGAAATATTCCTCAATTTTTTATATCGATATCGAGAAGTAGGACGTCAAAACCTTTTTTCCCAGTTATTTTCTCTTTCCGATTACGGACTGAATTGAAAACTGTAATCTTATTATACAAAAATCTCACTGATATGATAATTGGATAACAAGAGCTTGAGTTTTTCAATGGAATCAAAAGTATTTCGCCTGAATATGAATATAAATTCTGCTATTTGGTGTTGTGAGAATGATTGCACATGGGAAACGAAACTCTTTCTGGTGATATTCGATGTTAAGAGTTTATTGATGAATCCCTAAGGATTATAAAAACGAAATAAGGAAATAAGTTATTTTGAAGTTCCTAAATGCATGTACCAATGAACCATTTTTCGAATTGAAGAGGACTTCTAACAAATAGAATTTGGAATAACTTTGTTATCGGTTCAGGGTAACATTTTCATAAAACATTCGGAGGAAACATACATCGAGACTCACCAGAATGGCCCAAAGACATGGTGGAGACATACTGATGTTTATGACCCAGATGACATCAATGGTTCTTTGAATTATTTGGGTTCAAAAGAACCCACAATGAAATTCGCGATAGGAAGAAAAGTTCATGGATCCACTATTTTTTCTCGATGCAATGATCAGAAAATCGATAAATAAATACTCCTAACACAAGTGGTCATCGTAAGATAACTCATTCCAATGAATATCTCCACTACAAATCTAATCGTCACGCTAGTATCATTTTCCAATACGATAACCATCTGGGGAGAGCAATGTATAGGAGTTTCATTTCATCCGGGCTGGTAGGTCGTGGTCGATTGGAACCTAAGTTATATACTGGGAGCGATAACATTTTCATAGTTATATAAGTGTTTCAGTCTCATAAAAGCGATTTTCCGTTTTTGGGAAATGTGTTTGGAGAAAGTTAATGAGTTATCCAAATAGACCCCTACATTTTTTACTACGTTCACTAGATTTTTTATATCATTTGATAATTTTATTTGCATATTTGTTCGTTCTAAATACGAAAATGCGCTTGAGGTGCCAATGAACAAATCTTGGGATTTACTTGGATTAATTTTCAAGTAGTGGGAGTCACAATATCATTTAATCGCATCTAGGTCTTCGTTTATGTTAAATTCTGCAGTTCTATAATATTTGGGTGGGAATTGAAAAGCCATCTCCGAATCATCAGCGTATTGATGTAACTCGCAATGATGGGTACTAAAATGTGCCCCAAAATAGATCCTTGTGGAACTCCTCGTTCAATGGTTTTCAGAGAGAATCTAGCTATACATTCGTTTTTTATTACAGATACACACTGTGATCGAGAATCGAAGTAACTTCTCACCCAGTTGAAACTACCAGAGGATAGACCTAGATATCGCAGCTTTGATAACAATACGGGGTGACTGATAGTGTCAAAGGCTTTTGAAAAATCCAAAAGTACCAGAGAAGTCACTTTGTGGTTTTCAATCGCCATTCTTGCATCATCTACGATATTGATAAGTGCAGTACTTGTACTATGGTTGTTTTTGAACCCAGATTGTTTCAAGTTGAGTAAAGTATTTGCTTTTAAAAAGTTACTGATTTGGGTGTTAACGTGACGTTCGATAATTTTATAGATTGCAGAAAGGATGCTGATAGGCCTCAGATCTTTGAAATCTGTTGGTGCAGCTGTTTTTGCTACTGGTAAAATTATAGATTGTGTTATTTTTCAGTTGAATGAATCGAAACGTTTGTTGCCTCTCTTCCAATGTTCACCTTTCTCTACTAAAAATTTGAATATAAAAATATAAATTGCTTCAATATGAACTCATCAAAATGTAGTTATGAAGCAATTGATCTGTAATCATTATGATACCTAAGGCAATTGAATAATAAGTATTTATAACAGAAAATGTTGAAAATGATCATCACAATGAGTCCTTTTGAAATCTTACTTACGCCTTTTTTCATTCTGAATTTATCAAGTAATTGAAAATAGTGTGTCTTTACAGATGACACTTTGATGATAATAACTTTTGATTTTCTGACGATTTTCAAAAATACTTCTCAATATTGTTGTTCCATATGATCTCAGCCTGTTCGAAAAAGTATTTGTTTTTTGTTGTCTTTGGATGATTCCTACATATTTTTTTTTTGTATAAAGACGAAGTAGGAAGCCAAAACCTTCCTTTCTCAAAAATTAGTTTCTCATAAAACTATATCCTTTCGATTTAGATAATTCATGTGGTAACATAATTAGTTATACCAATCATTTATTTTTCATGAATCAGAGGAAGGATCCCAGAAACTCTTTGCAACATTTTTCAAATAATTAAAATGTGCCACTTCCTTGATTGTTATGATCTGACCACAAGCAGGTTAAACACTTACTTTGAATCAAGGTCGCTGAAGTAATGGAGAAATTGAGATACTTCGCAAAGATAATTATTCGATACATACAGCTGATATTCGTTAATCAGAAATTCTCCCGAAGTGACGTAAATGAATCGGTCTTCACGATTGCAAAATTTGTAGGGGCTCATGTGGGTCATGTGATAAATACTTAAACAAGGGGTTTAAGCCTAAAGCTGTCAGCTGGAAGAGATAATAATAATAAATATCTTTATTGTTTGCAACTTATAAGGTTCAACAGTTATTGGAAAGTATGGATAGAAATATGGATAAGTTGAAAACAAATGGCGAAGTTCAATTTTTATAACGATAAATCTTTATTCATTGCTCTTCCACGCAACCTCAAAAATTCGCTGCGGTGTTTCCAAAGAATTATTATAAGATACACGTGGAAATTTAGGAGATGTAAAAACAACAACCTGAGGCGATTTTATTTGGGTAAGTCTTGTACGGTTTTAAAAAAATTTTGAACTTTTTACGACTAGGATCAAAACAGTGTTCGAAATGGTAGGCTGGCAAATTGAAGAAAAATTTCATTTTGGGAAAGTGACCTTTATATACGATGTTGATAAATTCATGTATGGTTTTTTGAAATTCTTTCTTAATAGACATACTGTACAAATCAGTTGGTGCATGCAGTGGTAAACCCCCTATTCGAGGTTCAGCGTTGAGGGTCATCTATTATTGTATGGCATCAATTCCAGAATAATAATGAAAATGTGAAGTTTTCAATATAAAAAAATGAAGTCAAGTTTTCCGATAATTTTGATGATCAGTATTCATGACAAGCTTGAAGAAAGGGTGAAATGTATTATTTTTGGGGTAAGATTATTTGATACTTTAGGACAATTTTATTTGTCAAGAGTGGTATATACTGTCGTATTCAGTAGCCGTACAAAAAATGTTGGATATTATTGGAATTGAGTTACAAATAAATTTCAAGTTTTTGAAATGTACCTATTTCTTGATTTGTCATCATGGAAAGATAATGGAAACTGTACGTCGTACATTTTCTATTATGGATTCCATGTGGTAGTTTTCTTGTAGTTTCGATTATCTTCAAAGGTCATTTGAAACATTACAAACAATTCATCAACAGAAAAATGAAAGACCCATGGAGTTTATGCTGTATATATAGTCTTGATGGCAGAAAAAATTATCTATCAGAATTATTTCCAGTGTGTTTTTTTTGTTAATGAAAAGAAAAGTTTAAAACACCATTTTAAAAAATCATTCTTCGAAACAAATTAGATGAGTTGCCAAATTTTCTCAATCAGTCTCCTTTTTCATGAAAATTATCTTTTCATCACTGTTTCTCCGTACCAATATATTTTCGAAAGCTGAAATTTTACATATAGGTTCATATTATGCTGAAGATGTGTATTAGGCAAGGATTTTCAAATATTCCATCTGGAGCGCGTAGGTTCATTTTATGCTGTAGATGTGCAATAAGGAAGGATGTTTAAATATTTCAACTTGGCGCCCACTGGGGATAAAACGGGAGCGCTTGCATTTGAAAATTACCTTTTCATCACTTCTCGAGTCATACGGGGAAACCCAAAAATGCTGTTTTTCGTTTTTTTTTGGAATGGCATTCTTATTTCGGAGAGTATTAAAAACTGGAAAGGGGAAATGTTATTGAATTCGAAGTGTACAATGACGATGTATTTTTTTTCAATGCCTTCATTCATAAAATATATGTATATACAAAAATATACCTACAATGTATCTTATAAACTATGTATATACACATGTATTTTTCTACACCCGTACTCTAACAATACACTTATATGACCATAATCCGTTTCATAATGACATCCATTATGATACAGATTTTTCATAACGATACAGATTATCAACCAATAGAAACCCATAATTTTTCAATCAAGAATCCTGTTCCTTTGTTTGTCCTAGATTCTAACCTAAGTAACTAATTGCTTTATTTGTCAAAATCAGTTTTCATATTACCTACCTATATTATCAAAATGTCTGAAAACAGCGATATAGAAGGAATACCATCGACTCCAATATTTTTAAAAGATCAGATTAATTACAGTTGTTATATTCAATATANCAAGAAGATAAATGTCTACGAACCAGATATAATAATGTCAGGTCAGACAATTCCGCTTCCTGCATCTATAAGTTTGGTTGGGGTTAAAATGGATACCAATATGTTTTGGCACAATCATGTCTCTGGAATTGCATAGTCTGCTTCCCAAAAGCTTGGAACACTGATCCTATCCAGAAAACTGGATACAGCAACTTTTAATGCTTCATAAAGCTCAGATCAGACCTCCTTTGGAGTATTGTTTTCATGTATGAAGCACATCACGTGCAACCTTGATAGCCTGAAACATCGAAAAAAGGTTGGAGATTTGTCTTCTTTACACAGATACTCTCACGGAAAGTGTTCAAGTGACATGGCACATTTGATTTTACGAAGGGGGGTACATATCAGAAATATGCGACGGACTGTGGCCGCTTATCGTTTCGAGGTTTAACTCAGTACACCTCAAACTTCCCTGTTCAGGAACTCTTTCATCTGGAGAACTATGTTTGTATTGTATTGTACTTTATTGGTCAGTAATACACGACATAGTGTTTTGACAAGTCATCGACTACACCTAATCCTAAAACTAAATAGAATTTGTCTAAATCTGTTATTTGGAATAGCGACATGGGATCTCATTCTAGTCAGATAATTGTGTGAATCTCCATCAAGTGTGTACAAATAAATGTGCATTTTTACGTATATTAGTTCGTTGTTAATAATTGCTGACGAAAGTGTCAGTGTTTCAAACTTAATGAACCATAGTTTACAGCTTTCATTTTGAGTTATACCGGCCAGAGCTCCAATGACTCTTTTCTGAATAATAAATATCGACTGAGTGTAGCAAGATTGGCCCCAGTTAATTTGACCGTAATTCATAATATAGTAAAACATTCCATGGTAAGCTGAGATGGCTGCTTCCAAGTTCACTAGATATTTCATCCGTGTATAACTTGCTTGTTAATTAAAGTTTCCAATTTAAGTTGGGATCAATAATATGTCCTAAAAATGTTACGCTCTGATTGGCAGTATGCTTGGTATTGGAAATAAGAGTGTGTTTAAGCTTAGTTCGTTTGCCGTGAATCACTCGGTAGCTTGATTGATGATCGATCCTATCATTTCATCAATTCTTGTGGAATTTTTTTCGATTCTGGTTGTGAAGGTAGCATCATAGGCAAACAAGGTGGTTAATGCGTTTATGCTTTTGGGTAGGTCATTTATATAAATCAAGAACAATAGTGGTCCCAAAACACTTCCTTGTAGATTATCGAACTTGAACTGCTCTGATTCTTAGAGTGAACTATTTGGGATCTATTTTGTAGATATGAGGTCATCAGTCTCATTGCGAAGTCAGAAAATCCATAGTATTTCAACTTGTCAATTAGTATAGTGTGATTGACACAGTCAAATGCTTTACGGAGGTCAACGAAAACCGCCAGAAGGGGAGTTGCGGCGTCAAACCCATCGGCTACAAACTCAACAAATCTTCTCACTGCTTCAGCTGTAGATTTTCCTTTCCCGAAACTATACTGATATTCTGAGAAAAAAACTGTTCTCCTCGAAATAAATAATTATTCTAAGGTAAATCACTTCTTCAGCTAATTTTGCTAAAATAGGTAGGAGAGCTACTCCACGGTAATTATTCAGATCTTCCCAGTCCCGTGATTTGAAGATTGGAATTACTTTCGCTATCTTAAGTTTTTCTGGAAAAATATTGTAACACAGAATGGTATTTGTGATATGAGTAATTGGGCTAACAAGAGACTCAATATTTTCTTTATATATCCGATGCAGAAAAATTCTTTAGATTCTTTAGTATTTCATATACTTCACTTCCGCTTGTTGGGTAAAAAGTGAAGGAAGTCTGCACACTGATATTAGATTCTAAGAGGAATTCAGTGAATGTCTTTTACTTTATAGAAGTTTGATCTGGCATCTTGTCAGCTCGTGTCGAAGATGATTATTGAGATCGGTCGGAGAAGGCATATATTCACATGACTCTGAAATTTTTTAGCGTGTGATCTTGTTTATATATTTCCAGCAGGTTTTAGGTTTGTTCTTAGATTCCGTAATTCCTCTATTCATTCTCATCCTTCTGTGTTCCACAAGGAGATCTTCATATTCATGTTTCTTCTCTTTCAAACTTTTTTATATCTCTCAGTTTCATCAATATGAATTCTGCCTGATTTCATTATTGTATTGAGAATTTCCATTTCATTTTTTAATTGTATCGGTTGTTGATTTGAACTCAAGATGTGTTTTTTGGGGAGGGTTTTTTCTTTCACAGTTATTCTAGGAAAACATATGTCAAAGTGGTAATTGAATATATAAAAGAAGATCTGGCTGGAGATTATTGCATCGCTGGTATTGTATACACCAAACCAATTTTCTTCTTGTAATCTGTTTTTGAATTGTTTTTTGTTATTTTTTTGATCCTTATTATTTTCGTTTGATTTTTTCTTACCTCACGTCCGCAATTGATTTCTACTATTTGGGCCTTATGGTCTAAGAGAAGGTAACCTACTGTATACGCTTTATTTACGTAAAAGTTGGTAAAAATATTGTCGATTTCAGTTTTTTATCCTTTCTTTACTCTTGTAAAATCCAATATATTTTTTTTATATCCATATGGCTGAAATATGTTGATTACCTCTATAGAGGTGTTACTATATCCACCAAAATGAATGGTGAAGTCCCCACCTACTATGACATCCATGACTAACTAATTCTAAAACGCTAATTAATTTGGTTTTGAATACATCAATCAACAAGAGAATATTATACTTGTTGGCATGAACAATATTTCCACAGATTTCAAAGTGTTGTTCTTCACTGATTTCATCCAAGTCGTACACTGGTTCAGATTTACTAGCGTCACTGATCCAAATACCTACTCCTCCATGAATTTTTTGTCTTCTACAGTAACGTGACGCCAAATAAAAATGGTCCAGTTTGTACAAATCAACTTCCTCTTCTTTAAGCCAATGTTCGCTCAACATCACCACCGTGAATTTCTTTTCATTTGCTATTTTGATAATAAATTCAACTTTGTTTCTCAGGCACTGAATATGGACATACAGTTCTTTACTGGTTTTGCATCATTTTCCATTTCAATTCTTTTCATGGATTTGGGGCTTCCTGGGAGAAGCGAGGGTATAAAAAATTTTTTATTGCCTCCTGGGTTCCATTTTCTTCATATTCAAGTTCTGTGTCTGAGTAGCTCCTGTTAGTAAATTGATCACAGCATTCGACTTTATTTCCTTTTATAATTCGTATTTTGTTTTTGATTTTCGCAATGCAGCTTTTATGCAGAATACCCAAGCAATTAACACAAACAGAGTGACTTACTGTTTTTGATTTACAGCATTTAAAATTAAAATTACTGGAGCACTGTGGAATCGTGTGTTGTCTGACTGTCATCACTCACTGGAATTAACTTAATAATAATAATGACGTTTATTCGTGATGAAATAAAATCGATACAATAATATAAGAGTTGGGTATAGAAATGAATAAACATGATAATACCGACAGAAGTATCATACATACTTGTTTGAGTATCATACATACTTCCTGAGAACATTTCTCCAAATGGATTCAATCTGCAGCGATTCAAATCTAATGTGAAATACTACTTTCGCACAGGCACCGCTCTGAGAGCACCTCAAGAATTTATCTGTAGTGCTTGTGTTTTGTTTTCCAAAAAAAGTAAAAACAATTATCAGATAATCTTTGGATGACTATGTGCTACTAGTTTCTATATCACATTATTAATTTAAGTATTACCTAATAATAACCATATAGATCAATAAATGAATCAATTCAGGAAATATTATTTGAATTTTTTTTTTATTTGCTAGCAACCCACTCCGGCTCTGCACGGGTGCAATCCTTATAATAAATACACATATGAACGCGTGCCATTGCTGCTAATCATAAACTGCTTTACGAAAAAGCGCTGCTTTTAACGCGCTATTTATAGGCAAGCGCCGCCGGCCCCCCTGCCGGTACCGCCACCATGTCCCTGCATTTCAAATCTGTAATATTTTCGAAAATATTCAATGAAATTACATGCTGTGGAAAGCCATATTGACATTTATTGATTGCACAATGTATTTTTAGGTATTTAATTGGATTAGGATTGATGCTGTTTTGCTTAAAATCGCTTCGTAAATAGGTCATTTTCAAAAAATGGTTATTGTAGGTTATCCCTAAGAGATAGACATATACCGCGAATTTTTTGTAGATCTCTTGTAGGTGTCCAATACTGTTGTACTTACATTATTTTCAATAATTTCGTAGGGTTCAGCCAGCGTTTGCAATGTAAGCGCGAGAAATGTATTTATTCACGACATCACATTGGAAGCCTTCGAAATTATTAGTGGTTCTCCACTATATTATGCATTTTCTATACATATAACCTTCCTATCGAATCACTCTATCTATTAAAAAACCCGCATCAGAATCGGTTTCGTAGTTTTCAAGATCTAAGCATACATAGGAACAGACAGCAGGAAGCCAATTTGTTTTATACTATGTCGTGATTGAAGTTGTAATTCATTGTGAAATTTTCACTGAACAGTTTAATACACCACAACACTTATTTCACCATACAAAAGGTTTTCTCGGGCGTGTTCATACTTATTCAATTATTCATGATTAGTGCTCTATGTATCAATCTGAACCATTCAACCTTTTACCTACTTGATGACTGACAGTTTTGCCAGAGTTGAAAATTTGAACAAATCGGCCTTATGCACCAATTTTTACCCAACTACTTGTTAAGTAACAACGTGCTCGATTTCAACAAATGGATAACATACTGTGATATACACCAAATATAGTTATATAAGTGTTTCAGTCTCATAAAAGCGATTTTCCGTTTTTGGGAAATGTGTTTGGAGAAAGTTAATGAGTTATCCAAATAGACCCCTAAATTTTTCACTACGTTCACTGGATTTTTTATATCATTTGATAATTTTATTTGCATATTTGTTCGTTCTAAATACGAAAATGCGCTTGAGGTGCTAATGAACAAATCTTGGGATTTACTTGGAATAATTTTCAAGTAGTGGGAGTCAGAATATCTTTTAATCGCATCTAGGTCTTCGTTTATGTTAAATTCTGCAGTTCTATAATATTCGGGTGGGAATTGAAAAGCCATCTCCGAATCATCAGCGTATTGATGTAACTCGCAATGATGGGT
>NW_019293151.1:3099-27686 GCF_000500325.1 Leptinotarsa decemlineata
GGTTACGCATTTTTATATCTCCCTGCAATCAAGTTCAGTATTTCAAAAGTTATTTGAAAAAAACGAAAATAAAAATAAAACTTCAACATCCTGTATCTTGGAAACAAAGCTTTTCCGGACATTCATTTATTTGGACAAGTCATATTAGAATATTGTGAGAAATCAACTCCTGAAGTTTGTCAAAGTACTTTTGAATCACCCTGTATATCTCCATATTAGGCATTCAATATTAGTTACTTAGTCGCAAAGAAAATATGCTAGAAGAGAAATTTACGTACTTATTAGGCTCCCAAAAACATAATTAATGGCTTCAGATCAAAACAATCAGCTGCCAATTATTAGAAAAATGATAATACAAGAAAAAACTAGCAAATAGAAGACTTCGATGATAGTACTATTGCATGTAGACCTGTCATATATTTTATTGCATCTAGAAAATATGCTCAGTATCAAAATCAAAATTGATAGTTGTGAACATACATTTGTTTGAAGGAATTTTTTCAATGGTCATTTTTATTATTTACACGCTTATCTAGTCGTTGGTCCATTGTTTTGAAATCTCCCTGTATTTTTCGATACATGTAAGACTCGATTCTTTCTCATATTCAAACGCCCATATTTACACAACGTATTCAATATTGATCAATCCGCGGTTGGATATTCCTAAACTAATGAAATTCACCAAGAAACATTGTCAACCACCTGCAAACAAATATTTGTAGAAATCGACTAAAAACATTTTTCATCCAGATGTGGAATTTGCTCTAGTTTTTTTTTTCACCAAATTTTGTATTCTGTTATATAATTTTGCGCCCTGAAAATCACACACAGTGATGTGGTGATGAGGAATTTGCAGTAAAACCTCATATCATAAGAATAGTGGTTCAAGCCTTAGTCTGAACGATCGATTTTCACTTGCTATCGTCCAACTCGTGTTAGGAATCACATGTTGAAAGGTAAGACCTCATTCATCCTTAGCTTGCACAAGTTTCGACTCCTGAGGGTTGTCGTTCGTAGGGGTGCGACAGCTGGTTAACTGAAAACAGATTTTAAAACAGATTCAAAACAGATTGATTCTGATGAAATATCCGTCACACTACTTTAAAATTGTGCCAATGAAATCGCACCAGTATTTTGCAGAATTTTCAACATTCCTTACAAGATAGGGGTTTTTTTCTTTTTGTTGGAAGATTGCTTGCGTTCAGCCTATTCCCAAAAAAGGCGAAACAAATCTTCCAAATAGGTTCCGTACGAGAAATACGTTATCCGGTCAATCTAGACTTTGGAAGGTACATAACGAGATGCAAACGCGTGTATTGTTCAAAACATAGTTAAAAATGAGATTTTAAAATTCCGAATGATTAAGTTTTATCATAAAATAACTTCAGATAAAAATTGTAGGTCATAAAATTGTCTACAAAAAATGTTCCAACACTTTTTTTCTTAGAGCCACAGTTTCTGAGATACGACGAGTCAAAAAGTTGTAATCGTCATTATATGCACACGTTTCCACGCCACCTATGAGGTAGTGTACTTAGCGCATTTTTTTCAACGTGGTTTCCCCAGTAGGCCTATTCCACATGTCTGTTGTCATTATGTCAAATTGAAAACTTACATAATAAAATATATTAGGAAGGGTTGGAAATTATATAAGTGATTGAAATTAAAAAAATGTAAAAGTTTATTCATCTGAGTCATAACCTTCAAATACTTCTTCGTCGTTCTTCTTCTTGGTCTTCTTCTTCTTCTTGATCTTCTTCTTCCTCCTGGGTATAGGTAAACTGCGTCAAGAGTGATGTATCGCATGTTTCCTCGTTGGTATCAAATGAATCTTCCACTATAGGTGATTCAGCATTAGAACATGACTGGCCTTGACAATGTGTACGTGCCAGAGAACACAACAGCCCAACTTTTTCACAACCACTGCATCCCTTTTTACAGTTGCAAAAAATTGTGTTCAGCAGTTTTTCCGGCGCAGGTGGGAGTAAAGTCTGAATAGGTTCTAATGCATTGTCGACCAACTTCTAACCCCAGTCTTTTGAGTCTAGCTGATAACCAAGCCACACTTGAACTTGGTAATATACCCGGAAAAAATGTTGATGAGCAGCAACTGAGGTTGGAGGAAGACAAGCTAATTGCACCTGTTTAACTTATTTTTAGTGTTTTTTACGAAAGATGCATATCGATACTTATCTAAGCAGGTGATTTTTTTCGGAGCTTTGTACATAGAAAGAAGAAACTGATTCCCGTTGGTGATAATTTCTTGTTGAGTCGAATTACTTTTTTTGAGAACTTCAGCACATTGAACTGACTGAAAGACTGTTGCTTTCCCCCTCCTGTAAAATGCAGACGTCGTATCACAGACAGTTATTGCTTGTGAAAATAGTACATGATTTTGACTCTTTGCAAAAGTAGATAAACTTTTTGACGAATATATTTTGGTTTGACTTTGAGCTTTTCCTGGCTTTAGAAAGAAAAGATGTTGGCTCAAGGTTACGCTAGCGTACAAATTAAAGGACTGGATTTCATTCTACCTGATATTCTTATATTTATACTTATGTATACCAATAGAAAAATATTTTTACTTAAATTACAACTTCAGATATAAATATACGTGGCATACTTATGCATATAATGACGATTACAACTTTTACAACTTTTTGACTCGTCGTATCTCAGAAACGGTGGCTCTAAGAAAAAAAAAGTCGAATACCTTTTTTGTAGAAAATTTTATGATCTACAATTTTTATCTGAGGTTATTTCATGATAAAACTTACCGTTTTCCTGAAAATCGCGAAAAAACAACTTTTTCGAGATTTTTGTCCTTTGACTCCGAATAATTTTTTTCCAGGCATCGCAATCATTCGGAATTTTAAAATCTTATTTTTTGCTATGTTTTGAACAATTACACGCATTTGCAGCTTGTTGTAAATTTATGTACCTTCACTCTTATTTTTTAGTCTAATTTGACCGGATTATAGATACGAATATTGTCTTATCAATACTGATATTTGGTTTGGTGACGATAATGAATATGGTATTTATGTATGAAATTTGAAAGTTATTCAGAATTCACTCATTTCAGTATTATGAGTTGAAATAGATATCAAGGAAATTGTAAACGTTTTCAAGAAAATAGTTCACGTTAATGCCACAATTACAGTCATTGCCATAGCAAGGAAAACGAATTATTTGTAAAATTCGTTCATTAGGACAAATTGAAAAAATGCTTTAATACATAAAAATAATTACGTTTATTTATCGTAGTATCCTTTCGAATCTGTAGTGGAACCAAGGGGATTCAACTCTATGTTCAATAAGGGAAAGAATGATTACAAAAAAATAAAATGTACGATTTTATATTTGTGCAACGACCAAAACTGTCAGGTCGTTTTAAGCCTTGTCGTCAGGGATAAAAATCGACTGTTTCCAGATCATAGAACAAGCCACCATTATCAACACCGCCGCATCGGTAGAAACTCTCTGGGTGTACAATTACGTTCAAGTTAATAAAGAGTGTTTGTATATTGAAATTCTTTTTTTTTTATCTTCAGTCGATACGGATTCGAGTTTTTGAAGAGGGTAACTGTATAGAATTGCTAACAAAAGTATCTATTTTCAAACGATTACCTCCGTGTTTGTACTCCGGTATCCAATAACAGTTGTACCTGCTGAAGATTTAATAAAAGTATCAGGCATGGTGCAATGTAGAAGTTTATGTGATATTAGAATCAATCCGCCAGTAGCTTAGTTAATAAGGGTGGTTTTCGAATGAATAGTTACAATCGCAGTATAGTTTACCAATGCTCAGTTATCCATTATTATTTTTAACGAATTAAATTCATCAATCTGTGTTTGAATACAAGATTATTTAATTTTTCATCGTATTCTTCTGAAACTTTTTTCATGAATGTTGTCTTTGTGAAAATATCTTTCCCAAACCTTGAAAATCAATGCCACGAAAACCCAGGCATTGGATTTCTCTAAAAAGATAAATATCTCCGAACCGGGTATAATAATGCAAGAACAGACAAATCCGCTTTCTGCTTCGATAAGTTTGTGGGGGTTAAAATGGAAACCAATATGTCTTGGCACAATCATGTCACTGGAATTGAAAAGGCTGCTCAAAAGCTTGGAATACTGTTCCGAACCAAACCTGTACACACCTCAGCAACTTTTGATGCTTCATAAAGCTCAGATCAGACCTTTTTGCAGTATTGTTCACATGTATGGAGCTCCGCCGCTGAGCATACCTTGAAGCTGCTGGATTCCATCCAGAAAAGAGCCATTCGCCTGATTGTAGACACGAACGTCACCTGCAACCTTGACAGTCTGGAACATCGAAGAAAGGTTGGAGATTCTTCCCTCTTTTATAGGTACTTTCACGGAAGGTGTTCCAGTGACTTGACACATTTGATTACACCAAGAGCGGTACATATCAAAAATACGCGACGCAATGTGGCTGCTCATCATTTTGAGGTACAACTCAGTACACCTCGAACTTCACTGTTACAGCTGCTTTGAAGTAAATATTTTGCTGAAAACCTCATAACACATCGTAAATATATAAGGTTGTAGGCCGTGGTAAAACGTAACTTGTCAAACGTTTCATCTGCTACTGCAGCAGACATTTTCAGTACTATACGCTTTAACTGCGAAGGCGGAAGTGATATCTCAAAGTTTCATCCCCTACTGACTTCAGTAGGCACTCAGTTGTCAATTGACCAAGGTCCATCAGCCCTGATATTTTGATCACTTTGTGATCGAAACACGTTTCGAGGTGTTAAAATAACGGTTTGGTATTGGAAAAAACTCCAGTGATATTCATCAATACACCAAAGCTTCCAAACAGTGCATCACAAGAATATCATTAATTATTCTTCCACCCATTCAGTAGCAAAGTAGCAGCATTCGGTAGTATTATCCACAGACTACTGGATGTTCCTTTGTCTAATGTGGATTTCAATACAGAACTTTCTGTTTGAAACGTTTTAACGTGTGATTCTCCACACGGGTTGGACGATAGGAAGTGAAAATCTATCGTCCGGCCTCGCGGCTTGAACCACCCATTCACACAACAGTCGATTGGGTGGGTGAAGCAAACCACCCACACTGAATTTATTAAAACAAATTGCGATTAACAATGATTACGTTAGCAATTAAGTAGGTTCTTTATCGTTCGTTCATGAAACTATACAATCGAGACTACATGACGTTTACCCCAATTCAATTGACGAGGATAAACATCTTAAATACATCTTAAATACATTGAAAAAACAACAGATATTTTCGAAATGACGAAATGTATTCAAAGCATGCCACTCAAATCTCTTGATTTTCAAAAGACAGGTTTCAAACCCAATCTCTTGGAAACACTTAATAAATTCAAAGATTCACAATCTTGTGAATCTTTTTGTTAGGAATCACACGTTAAAAGGTAAGACCTCGTTAATCTTTAGCTCGCACAAGTTTCGACTTCTGAGGATTGCGACAGCTGGTTAACGGAAAAACAGATTTTAAACAGATTTTTTTTTAAACAGATTTAACGATCCAAGTGATTTGAATAATAAGCCTCTATTCTTACCAATAAATAAGTATTTCTTAAATTCATTTACCTGTTTTTACCAGAACTTTTTTTTGGTCCCTTGGGAGCTGTCTGACTTGTCCATTTAGTCCAAGTCTCCAGAAAACACTGTAGACTCTTGGGCTTATTGCGTTTATTCTCCTATCTTCTCATGACACTCATTCCTTCAGTCTCGTTCCCTGTACTAGTTTATACAGGTTCCGTGTTGGATGTTCGTCATATTCTTTTGGACGTAATTTCGTACGTCCATATATTGCTTACCTCCTGTGATTCAGTGCCTCACATTTGCATAAGATGTGTAGAGCTGTTTCTATCCTTTCGTTGCATAATCTGCAGCTGAGGTCTCCGTTGTACAGCCTCATTTTATTCAGGTGCCCTCTAAGCGGACAATGACCGTTTCGTAACCCTGTAATTATTCACAGCGATCCCTACTATATTGAAGTAGTTCTTCGGTTCTTTTCTTGGACGATTCCCTAATGAAGGTTCTACTGTGTTTGTTGCCAAGTACTTTTGTCCAGAACTCTGTGTGCTTCTTATTGGTCCATGTCCTAATCTGGTTTCCTACCAATACCAGAACTTGGTAACTTATGGATTATATCCGGTCTTCTAGGTAATTTAATCAACTGGTTATCTGACAACCATAGGTAGTTATCAGTATAGTGTGAAATGGTTGCAAATTATGAGTAATTATTGCTTGACGAAGCTATTGTTTGGCAAAAGGTATGTTGCTCACCTTACAGTATATCAAATAGTGTTCAAATGGATTTTTATCAAGTATTGGCCAGTTTCATTCAAGTTTTTGCCACGCTCTGCTTAAAACATTGTTATATATCTCCATATTAGGCATTCAATATTAGTTACTTAGTCGCAAAGAAAATATGCTAGAAGATAAATTCACGTACTTATCATGCTCCCAAAAAAAATAATTAATTGATTCAGATCAAAACAATCAGCAGCCAATTATTAGAAAAATGATAATGCAAGAAAAAACTAGCAAATTGAAGACTCCGATGATAGTAACATTGCATGTAGACCTGACTCATATTTTATTGCATCTAGAAAATATGTCAGTATCAAAATTGAAAGTTGTAAACATACGTATGTTTGACGGAATTTTATCAGTGGTCATTTTTATTATTTACAAGCTTATCTAGTCGTTGATCCATTGTTTTGAAATCTCCCTGTATATTTCGATACATGTAAGACTCGATTCTTTCTCATATTCAAACGCCCATATTTACACAACGTATTCAATATTGATCAATCCGCGGTTGGATATTCCTATGTGTTTCTAAGCACCCGACGTTACCACTGTTATGTGGAAACAGCGTACTTGTAGAAATTCGAGATATTTGCTGAAGGACATATTTGCAATTCATTTTCAACGGTTTGTAGTTTCAAAGATGGTAATTGTTTACAGTTAAATCAACCATCAGAAGAAGAATTACGTAGAGAAAATTTCTCAAGGAATATTTTGACAGTTGAGCTGGAAGGTAGGCTAACATAAAAAAACCTTTTTTTTATCAAATTTGATTTGATCATTAATTATAGTTGCTTCGAAGGTAGGACTGTAGCGTGGTGGGATCACGTGGCTAACGAGATCTTACCTTTTAACGTGTGATTCCTAACACGGTTTGGACGTTGGTAAGTGAAATCATTCAATCAACCTCTGTGTGAATCGGTGGTTCGAACCGCAAGGACGAACGATCGATATTCACTTCCTATCGTCAAACCCGTGTTAGGAATTACACGTTGAAAGATGAGACCTTGTTAGTCTTAGCTCACACAAGTTTCGACTTTTGAGGGCTGTCGTTCATAGGGGCGTGACAGCTGGTTGACGGAAAAACAGATTTTAACGGATACAATTTTTTTATAGTGTTATTTATCTTTGTGTTGTCAGTTTCGAAGATTACCTCTATCTGATGACGTTTCGAAGACTTTATCCATCTTTATTATCAAACCAACGATCAATTTGATATTATCAGTGTCAATAATAATATGAAATTGTTCACATCAAATGACTAATTGAAACTACAAATTATATTGTTTTGATTTGAGAAGGTTGGATGAAGGAAATGGATAGTCTTCAAAACGTCACCAGATGATACATATAACAGCCCATCAAAAAAAAAATTGTCTTGCTGCTGAAAAACAATCAACTGATTTTGGTTAATTCATCTGTGCTGATTCCAAAAATACAAATCTTTTCTTTGTATCAGCTCTAGTTTTCGAGATATAACATACTCATCAAATACTTAAATATTCTTACATTTCTGTACTTTCCACCACTATAATTGCAATATGTTTAAAACATTAACAAATTCTAAGACAAATGCATACTAATGACTTCTAATTGAAGTGTTGAAGTGTACTTATTGGAAATGCCCATAACATGAAATTAGCGCTTATTGCTTCTTACCTATTGTCCCATAAGTAAATAGTACTTTCTCGGAAATGGCCATAATAAATTCCTATAAAGTCGACTACATTCCATTGAAAAATTTAGTCTGAATTTGAGTTTCGTTGCAAGAGTGAATAACCCGAACGTTTTTTGCTACAAATGTGGCGAGTACATTATAAAGGAAAGTAGAAAACCAGTTTGTGATTTTATAAAAAGGGCATATCAAACCTACTTTGGTGTTCATTTAAGAGATCAAGATAAATCCTGGGCTCCACATGTAGTGTGCAAAACTTGTCTTGAAAACTTGCGACAGTGGACGAAAGGGCAACGAAAATGTTCAAAGTTTGGAGGAAACCAAAAAATCATTTTGACGATTGCTATCTCTGTCTTGTGAATATAAAGTGCATTAATCGTAACAATCGACATACGTGGACATATCCTAATCTGGATTCAGCAATAAGACCAATTCCACATCAGCTTGACCAGATACCCATTCCAATATTTAGCAATATTTAGCTACCTACGTTATCAGAGGATAATATCGAAACGTTATCTGACGAACTACAGACTAATACAGTTGAGGAAGACGACAGTGATTTTGAAGAGGATTCAACAAGTCCTGAGCGCTTTACTCAGGAAGAGCTAAGCGATCTTATTAGATATTTGAACCTGCAAAAGAATTCTTTCGAGTTGCTTGCCTCCAGACTAAAGGAAAAAAAAACTTCTTTATCGAGACATCAAAATTACATACTACCGTAATAGAGAAAAAGATCTTTTGCCTTTTTCTTTCTCAGCAAGATGATATGGTTTTTTGTAACAATATTAAAGGACTGTTAGAAAAAAATGGGTGTATCGGAGTATACACCAGATCACTGGCGTCTTTTTATCGACAGTTCCAAACGAAGTTTTAAATGTGTCCTTCTACATAATGGCAACAAATATGGAAGTATACCAATTGGGCATTCTACAAAACTGAATGAAGAATATAAAACAATATCGCTGGTGCTAAAAAACATCAAGTATGACCAACATCAGTGGGAGATCTGTGTTGATTTTAAGGTGAGACAACAAAAGGTGGCTATACAAAATATCCTTGTTTCCTGTGTCTTAGGGATAGCAGGGCTAAGGACCAACACTGGAGTAGAAGAAAATGGTGTTCTAGAGATGCTTTAGTTCAAGGAGAAGCTAACGTAGTTAACGAAGCATTGGTCGACCGAGAGAAAATAATATTACCTCCGATACATATTAAACTGGGGCTGATGAAACAATTTGTAAAGGCCTTAGACCAGAATCGTCCTTGTTTTGAATACTTGTCCAGCAAATTCCATGCACTCAGAAAAGAAAAATTGGAAGCCAGAATATTTGATGGGCCTCAGATACGACAACTTATAAAAGATTCGCATTTTACAGTCTCGATGACTTAAATTGAGTGTAATGCATGGTGCTCTTTTGTGAAAGTTGTGGAAAATTTTCTTGGAAACAATAAATCGGAAAATACCGGAATTTAGTGGAAGAAATGCTCAACAATTTCAACAAACACGGTTGTCATATGAGTATTGAAATTAATTAACTCCACAGCCACTCAGACCGTTTCCCAGAAAATCTTGGTGACCTTAGTGAGGAACAAGGGGAACGCTTCCACCAATATATCAAAACGATGGAAGAGAGGTATCAGGGGAGGTAGGACACTCACATGATGGCGAATTACTGCTGAAGTCTTCAAAGGGACCGTCCTTTTAAAGCCTCCGCAAGAAAATCATATGAAAGGAAGTTTTTAGGTGACGCCAAATTAGGTTACATGAAAAGTTAAGTTTTTTTGGCAGATATGTGTGATGATTTTTGTAAGTATATTGTTGTACAATAAATATCTTACTTTTTATTCGTGTTTCGTTTATTTGATGGGTAGCAGCACTACATATATGTAGGTAGTGCTGCGGTAAATTACCCTATCTGTTAGAAATGTGATCTGTTGTCGTATTTTATGAAAACGAACTGATGGAGCAAATCTGGTGGCATTTTTGGATTCAGCAGACCCAAATTACCTGGAAACAGTAAAAACAAAAATCGACAGCAAACTGTGTGTTTACCAGTGATTCATTTATGTATGCGAAATTTTATAAATTCAAGTCACTAACAAATTAGTTTTTTTTAAAAGCTGATTTATGAAATGCACTACTTTTTTGCCCTTTCTACATTTGAATTCATTTTCAAATTCAATATGCTGATTACTTTATAGATCTGTAGAAGGTAACAATCCTAAATGAAAAACTATTTTAGATATGAATAATATTTAATATTATATTACTTTTATGGAGAAATTTTGAAATATCAACCTCTCCCAACTTCCTACACAGTAGGCTCTGGTAAACGTCTGGCGGAAAACAATTACTTCCTTGGCTAATACCACGCTGGATATTGAATTATTTACGACAGACATTTGAGCAGGACCATGATGAAATTATTCAAGTAGATCACCTGCAGACCGCGGTTTTGAAATATTACCTCTCGTCAGTACGAGAAAGATCATACCCAGGCAGCTAAGCGCCTGAGACTCGATTAATTTCAACACGGCCCACTTTAAAAAAAATTTTATGCCACATTCAAAGTTATTATTTTTTGTTTCGAAAAAAATCATTAAGTGATTCATGATTAACGAAGAAAACACCCATGATAGGATTTCAATTCTACGATCATGATTCGTTTTTATCAAAAAAGCTTTAAATTCTGCTCTGATTTTCGTCGACTTCAATTTGAGTTCGTGCTATTATTTCAAATGAAACGCCCTGTATATCAGGTAAGAAGAAAATATTCATGGTAGAATTTCATCAGTTTGAACCTCCATTGTCTTATATTATATAAATTGATTTGAAATCCCTGAAAGAATCTGAAAAATCAGAAAGATCAGCTAAAAGACCATGAGAATGCCGAACTAGACACCTTCCTGAAGGACATCAACAACGTAAGTCCTTCCATCACTTCCATAATAGAGAAGGAAGTCGAAAACCAATTGCCATACTTAGATGTATTGGTGAAGAGGACCGACACTAAATGGAAAACATTTGTATATCGAAAATCTACTCACACAGGACAGTATCTGAACCAGGAATCCAACCACCATCAATCGACTGAAAGAGAAATCATCAAGACTCTACTAGACCGTACTTTCGGGCTCTGTAATGCAAAGGAAGGTCTCGAAAAGGAACTAGGCATCATCAAAAATTACCTTCAACGGAATGGTTACTCCAAAGTGATGGTGTAACAGGTTTTAGCTATAAGACAACAAGGGCTTCACAAGGAAGAGAAGCCGCCAGAATCAGTACTTATACCTGCTTCAGATCTGGAAACACCATCCGTAGCAGCCTCACGAAAACCAGGCCACCAAACGCGGACTGCGATTCTAAAAATTGCATTTACCGGATACCCTGCGAGTGCGGAGAATCATACATCGGTGAAACTAGGAGGCCATTGAAAGTTCGCATTGCCGAGTACAAGAAACACACACATCGAGGAGAAACCAGCAAATCAGGAATAGCAGAGCATGTTTGGACTCAACAACATAACATCAAGTGGTCTCAAACTGGGATCATCCACAAGGAGGAACACTGGTTTAGGAGAAAATTCAAAGAAACCGCATATATGTTGTCCAACAACGCATTTAGCCAAGCAAGCGTAGAGATACGCAACATATGGAAACTTAAAATCAAGGGGAACACGACCAACTCCCGCCAAATGGACAGCTCCTGCTGAAACCGATAAAGCGGAGAAAGCACTGGAATGACCTATAAATAGTCAGATCTTGGAGTTAGTTAGGAAAGCTATAGATTATGCTGTATATGACCGTTCCCGATAGAAGGCCCCGACACTCTGAGAAATGAGGCCCTCATGTCCCCTGTTGAAGGATGAACAATTTTATCATCCATCCCACCCCAGCCAGGTAGGGGTACACCGTGAAGGGCGGGACTGATATCTGAGGACTGTCATACCGCTACCACCTCTTAGTCATGAACCTCCATCATCAGTCATCACCCGAAGATGATTGTGGATACTAATAATCGAAACGTCGTGAAGTAACTTGGCTTGAATTCTTTCAACTTTTAATTTTCATTTCTTGTTAATAATTTTTAATTTTCATTTCTTGTTGATACTTTCATTTTTATTCGTTGCTTGTATTTTATTTCATTGTAATTTCAGTTTTTTTTCTGTTTAAAAATCTGTTTAAAATCCGTTTCTCCGTTAATCAGCTGTCGCTCCCATACGAACGATAACTCTCAGAAGTTGAGAAACTTGTGCGAGCTAAGAATCAACGAGGTCTTACCTTTCAACGTGTAATTCCTAACACATTTTTTAGCAAATCTTTTTAAATTGTTTAGATTCTTTCAGGGATTTCAAATGGATTTATATCATATTAGACAATGGAAGTCCGAACTAATGAAATGCACCACGAAACATTGTCAACCACCTTCAAACATTCATGGTAGAATTTCAATTCTATGATCATGGTTTTTATAAAAAAAAATGAAATTTGGCTCTGATTTTCGTCCACTTCAATTTCGTGCTATTATTCCATATTATTAAGGAATTGACATTTCTTGCTTTTTTTCTAGATTTTTAACCTTTCACAATCTGAAAATTTAATAAAAATAATTCATCAGAAAATTCAATAAATTTTTTGGATGACAAACTGAAAAGTCCACTCCTGTGTTATATAGAATATTGATGGACCTAATTATTCAGTAATTTCGTTGTATTTACAAATTTTGCCCAAAAATCATCCCTACCATGGAAACTACATTTTCATTTAAGCTGAATTTGAGTAGACTAAAAAACATTTCATGAAGAATTTTCTTTGTTTCAGCTTTGAAAAGGCCGAGAATAAACGTAGAAGACTGTTCCTTGGAGGAATCCGATTCAGACCAAGAAGAAGTCAAAAGGAGTAGACAGACGTCCCCTCTGAACAACCCTCCTACGTTATTAGCCCCCACCCCCTCCCCCGATCCTGTCACAAGCCCAGATCCCGACTTAGATGTCGAGGAAGATACTCAGAGTGAAGCTCCAGAAAACCTTTCGATCAAAAGAGAGAAGCAACCCAGTCCCGAAACACCTCCGCATCAGCATGCTTCCAACTTCATGCCATACCATCAACAGTTTGCTCAGTTCCCAGTCCAGTTTCAGCCCCAATATCCCGCCCAGAGGAGCCCCATCGACGTTTTGATGAGGGTGTTTCCTGGAAGAAGGAGATCTGATGTGGAAGCGCTTTTACAAAGGTATGTAAGAGAAAAAGAGGGTAATGAGTCTGCTCAATATTTGACTGATGGACTGATGGCAACCTGTTAATCGTCAGCTTCTTTCTAAGGTTGCATGCTATTTTTTTTTTCAAATCTGGAGAGGCATAGACATGTTTCTGATGAAACTTCTTCAAGCTTAGATTTATTCTTCAAAGAAGCGACCTTCTAACTATAATCAACAGTTCAAAATATGTTGCGAGTGAGCTGTCACCTCTAAAAAACCAGCAGTGGTGTAAAATTCTCAGGGCCAATAAATTTGTTAACGCCTACAACGAATCCAATTTGAGAATAACTGAATTCGATCTTATTGGTTCAACAGCAAAAACAAAGGTAGAAAAACAAATTTGCTTACTGAAATATTGGCATCTTCCTCCATAGTGTACCTTTGAAGAAAAAACCACTCAGTTTTGACATTGTACAATCCAAAATGTCAGCTATTAATTTTCGGCATTGCACTATTAGACAATTGTTGAAACAAATCAACATCAACAAAGTTTTTGATCCCAATGGAGTAGCTGTCACCGAACCTTAGAAATGCAATGTTTTGTAGGTTTTTCAACTCGTCTTACAATAAAGAACGTTCACTACTTGTTAAAAGATTGCTTGAGTTCAACATCTACCCAAAAAGGGCAAGAACATATTTTGAGGCAGTCACTATCAGTGACAGTATTCAATATTCGGTCGACCAAGCTTCTCCTGAGACTTCCTACCACCCAGTTTATCTTCCTTTCCAGCTTCTGTGCAAGCATTTGATGCAATTGATCATCATCTGCTATTAACCAAACTCAAAGCAATTGGATTATAAGAGTAACTGGTATAAAAACCAATTTCTAAACAAATACTTCAATCAATCAATCAAAACTGTGCTTTGTTGTCCAAGATAGTCCTTATTGACAAAGCGATACGTGTAATAACTTGTGGTACAATCCATAGTGAATATTAAATTACATGAAAGGAAAAAGTCCTTTCAAAAAAGCAACTTTCATATTAACATTGAATCACGAAAATCACTTTTTCCCATTCAGTTCGTACTCTAAACATTCGATATTGAATTGAAACCTATATCATTCATGGGAATGCTACACAACGTAATATACTGGGGAGCATCAATACAATGTAAAACTGTCATCCTTGATGGTGTGCTTCGAAGTTTCGAGACAAGGAAGGCACTTGTCTCATCTCCTCATGAACAACATTATAAGGCACTTATTTCGTTCATAACATTAGAACTGTATGACACCGGCTGAATCAACTCTGCTCTTGTCACTATAACATATCGTTCAAACATTCACTTTCACATCTTTGCGAAAAGATTTTATTCCATTCATTTTTTTATTTCTTCTTTTTTAGAATTTTCCATATTTTTCGTTTGATGATGGTAGTGTAGAACGTCAAAAAAGCTGGTATCTCCTGTAAATTCCCCTATTCCAATTGTTTTGATTGACATATGTTCATTTTTTCTACAATATCTGTTGACACTGTCATTTTTTTGTAGTAATCATAAGAAGATCTGAGAGATACTTTTGAAAATTCATACTTGGAAATTCGAATAAGGATTCTAAAGAGCCTAATTTTGTAACAAAATATTGAACTGATATTTGTGTCCCTCAAATTGACCAGTCTACAAAGGTTATATTTATTTATTTATAGACATGGCCTGTAATTAACAAAATCACACATATGAAAACTATCAGCTAGATGTAAATAAAACATATTAATTACAATTTTTTCACCATCATTTTAAATGATTCCAAAGAAGAATTAAAAAGTTTTAAATCCACATTATAAATGTTGGGCAAGTCTCAAAAGTCTACCTATAGACACATTCTGTATGATTCAATAGACTCAGTTAATATGATGAAAGAGAACAAGAAATACAGAAGATTTCTGTAGAAATACAGAAGATTTCTGTATTTCTTGTTCTCTTTGGATTCACATATCAAGTTATAAGTTCTACAAGCTGCGGAGAATTAATGCTACCATTGAATATATTGTGAATTAGCATAAGATATTATTCTAATCTTTTATATACACTAGTCGGCTTCGTTAAGAAGCTGGGTTTATTTGGCCGAGTGTGAATAGGTGTGTGCCATAATAAACTCTTGAGGGTTGCGGTGGAGGGCCAAATAGACCCACTCACTTTGGACGTAACCTAACCTAACCTAACCTTAAAAACTTGTTTTGAACACTTTCAAGCATATCAATATACACACTATATGAAGGGACCAAATTGTGGAGTTGTATTCAATCTTTGATCTAACAATTGAGCAATATATTATTTTTAAGGAAGATAGAAAGATAATTCCTCTGCAGATCTAAGAGTGAAACATAACATTTTCAGTGCTCCAGAAGTAACATTTGCAAAGTGGGATTTGAATGACATTTTTAGGGCAAAAGTGATTCCTAAATATTTATTGTATTTGATGTTTCCAGGTCCGATTGCTTGATTCTATAAGGACTATTATTGTGATTTTTGTTACGTAATGAAGTAAATGTATGACATTTGTTCATATTCAATTGCAATAAGTTTATACCACCAGAGCGTTCAGAAAGTTATATCAATCGCATTGTAATAATTCAGTATCAGATGAGTAATGAATAACTTTGAGCATCTACAGATTATCAGCAACAAATATAGGCAACGTTTCAACCAGTTTAATCAACTATTTTAATCAATTCAATATCCACCTGGGTTGAGCACTTTTCTTTTTTTACAGATGCAAAGGCGACGTCTTGCAAGCGATGGAGCTCATGGTCAGCGGTTCTCATGAGGAAATATCAGCTCCATCAGCCTTTTCCCCTCTAGGTCCGCCTCCAAACTTCCACAGGTACAGTCCTTCGAGAAGGTTCCTGTCAGCTCCCTACGCAGGTACTGGATACCTACCAACAGTTATTAGACCACCTACAGACTATCTGTCTTTGATGGGTCCTGTTCACGATCTGTACAAGAACGAAAACACTACAGCTTCTTCTCCAGGATCAAACACCGGGTCGGACAAGACCAGCTATTCTGAATAGCCTACGTTTTTGGGAAGGAACGGTAGTGGAAGTAATCATTTTTGAAGTGATCTTTGGTGATAATAGTGTTTGGAAAAGGTTGGTTGATCAGAAATGTTGTAGAGGAACTTCTGTTACAAGTTTAAAGACGAAAAAAATTCAGAAACATTTCACGAACAATATAGTTTTTTTATTATGTATTAATGTTCATACTCAGAGTTCAAACATATGAACAACATAAAAAAATTTGATGAATTGAATGTGACAATGTTTGATCAGGGGAGAGCCAATTTATCTTTCTTCGACTATTCTAGCAGTTGACAGCGCAGTGTCAGACGAGGAAAAATTGAGTAGCTTGTTAAGGCAGGCTCAAAAATGTCCAGAAGTTCAGAAAATTTGCCTGGAGTCATTTGGAAATACTGGAAAAATTTGGCCTCGCTTCTTTCAGATCGTTGAAAGGATTATGAAACTCTCCCAGATTTGCCCTCTTTTGATTAATGGGATGGACCCACACCATTCTTTTTGTGACTATTTTCTTCTACATTCAATAATGCGGCCATTATAATGACGACTTGTTCGTCAGAACTGCTAGTGATAGACATGTTTCTGTCACCGCTCGATTTCGAGTGAAATTCCCCTGAAATCGAACAAACAGCACCTTCAGTATACTGGTTGTAGCTGGACAAGTGGGCGATGCTGCTACCCGTTGCCATCAGGCGACGGACTGCGCCGTGCTGTGCTGTGCCGGACAAGTCAGCAACAAGTTTAATCCTCCAAAAATTGTTATGAGTGGTAGAATACTACAAAAATTTTCGCGTTGTGCGAATTTTATTTTTTCCATCTGCAGCCTTAGTATATTTGCGAGCTGATATCAGCGCAATTTCAGTAGCCCTTTTCCGGTAACAAATTCGCTAACCTCTGTCTTATGTAGAATATCACGCACTTTCTGGACGGTTCTGGAAGTAAACGCTACGACCTTTTGGTTAGTAGCGGTTAGGAAGTAGTTATTTTTGGAAAATGGGGAATGTTCCTCAATTTGGGTTATTACAGCAAATGCAAGTTTGAACAAAATGAAGTTGAGTTTAATTCATGAGTTTTTTAAATTCACTTTGAAAAGTATTCAAAATGATGTTTCAAATGTTAATTAATTATAGTTGCCTTCGAAGATAGGACTGTAGCGTGGTGGTTAACCAGCTGTCGCACCCATAAGAACTAGTACTAACGAGGTCTTACCTTTTAACGTGTGATTCCTAACACGGGTTGGACGTTAGGAAGTGAAATCATTCAGTCAACCTCTGTGTGAATCGGTGGTTCGAACCGCAAGGACGAACGATCGATATTCACTTCCTATCGTCCAACCCGTGTTAGGAATTACACGTTGAAAGATGAGACCTTGTTAGTCTTAGCTCGCACAAGTTTCGACTTTTGAGGGCTGTCGTTCATAGGGGAGTGACAGCTGGTTGACGGAAAAACAGATTTTAACGGATACAATTTTTTTATAGTGTTATTTATCTTTGTCTTGTCAGTTTCGAAGATTACCTCTATCTGATGACGTTTCGAAGACTTTATCCATCTGGCCAACAGCACTAAAAAAACAATAGTTATTCCTTTATTCAGGAACGGCGATGAGACAGTGGTTACAAATTACAGACCCATTTCCCTTACTACACACCTGAACAAAGTTTTTGAAAAAATCCTTAAAAAAGGTTAACATTCATCCAGAATCTTCGCGTTGAGTTCAAAAACTGGTTAACACTATCAGGGTTATATACATTAGGTTATGCATTCGATTAAGATCTTCAAATATTGCTATTCTAGCAGTTGACAGTACAGTGTCAGACGAGGAAAAATTGAGTAGCTTCTTGAGGCAGGCTCAAGAATATCCAGAAGTTCTGAAAATTTGCCTGGAGTCATTTGGAAATACTCGTCTTCTTTCAGATCGTTGAAAAGATGATTAAACTCTCCCAGATTTATGGGATGGACCCACAACATTCTTTTTTGTGACTATTTTTTTCTAATTCAATAATGCAGCCAATATAATGACAACTTCGTCAGAACTGCTGACTGATACACATGTTTTTGTCACCGCTCGATTTCAAGTGAAATTCACCTGAACGGTGACGGACTGCGCCGTGCTGTGCTGTGCCGGACAAGTGAGCGACAAGTTCAATCCTCCAAAAATTGTTATGAGAGGTAGAATTTTACAAAAATTTTCGCGTTGTGCGAATTTTATTTTTTCCATCTGCAGCCTTAGTATATTTGCGTGCTGCTATCAGCGCAATTTCAGTAGCCCTTTTCCGGTAACAAATTTGCTAACCTCTGTCTTATGTAGAATGTCACGCACTTTCTAGACGGTTCTGGAAGTAAACGCTACCATCTTTTGGTTAGTAGCGGTTAGGAAGTGGTTATTTTTGGAAAATGGGGAATGTTCCTCAATTTGGGTTGTTACAGCAAATGCAAGTTTGAACAAAATAAAGTTGAGTTTAATTCAATTGATTTACAGTTGTCTTCGTCTTCAGTTGTAAGATTTAGTTTGAATCATCTCTTAAGATATCGTATGCCAGAGATCCAATTCTAACTGTCAAGTCAGAAGTTGCATCCTTTGATATTTTGTACTATTTTTTCATAAACTACACCTCACGATTTGATATCCACAAACTTTATTTGAAAAATATACCACGACATGTTTCGCTAACACAGTAGCTTCTACAACAGTGATTTGAATCACTGTTGAAGTTAGCGAAAAAGCTATTGTGTTAGCGAAACATGTCAAATAACAAATAAAGTTTGTGAATCAAATCATGAGGTGTAGTTTATGAATTTACTATGGATCTTCATCAAGTAACGGCCGAATCAATCAGAAAATTTTGTACTATTACAATGCCCCCCACTCGAAAATATCAGCCTTATGAAATTTTAAATAAATTTGAACAAAAGATACCATTGAGAGTCGTCGCACCGACGATGTTACACAAAATAATAAATTTAATAAAACGAATTGCGAGTGGAGACGAACAATCAGAGAAGAGACCTATTGGAGTTGGAGTTTCGGAGTTTCCAGCCGAACAATCACATCAAAATTTAATTATAAAATACATATGAATCAAGTTCCATCCCTTCATCCCTCTATTCATCGAGGGGCGACCCGACTGTATTGAATACATGAAGCCAGTTATTAGGTCTCCATTGTTAGCCTGTAGCTACCAGATCATATAAATTATATTGTAAACAGTGGCGTATGTCCGTTTCATTGTCTGAATTAAACTGTGGTTATTTTCCCCTCATTTGGGAGCGTGCTGATTTATTGTAGTGCGATTTATGGCCCGCTAATACGTTTGGCTCAGAGGGCTTGACCGGAAGTTCTGCGGAAGTTCGGTTTCTTCAAAAATTTGGATTAAAACTTATAGCAGATTAGTGGCAACTTGTCCTTTCAACGAATTGAATCAACAATTTTTGAAGTGAAACTTCTCTACGCGTGCTTGACTTAGGGTCAATGCGGGACGAGAGAGTTACGAAAAGTGTGATCAGGCGAGGCGAACGGAAGTTTAAAGGGGGGTATAAGTTAGTGAAGATAGAAAGAGAGAGATATGTTTCTATATTACTGTAGGGGCAAGAGAGAGAGAGAGAAGTGCGAGCATTTACAATCCAGTAGGCTTTGAAGAATTAGCAAAAACCGTTGCCACTAATTTCAGCAGGAGATTTCGATGTTAATTTCGCGTCCAACGATGGACCACTCTTGGTATACTTAGTATACTTAGAACTACAAATGAATAATAACTGAAATGAGCCTACCACAAGACCTAGAACAACAATCCATGCAGTTTTTTCTAGAAATTTTTCTAATTTTCATTCGAAAACATATGTAGGTGTCTTATTCCTCTTTCCAAAAGCCTATTGTCTTGCAATCAACCACAGTAATTACTGATGTATTCGGGTAGAAAATATTAACTAACTCATTATAAGTGTGTGACAGAACAATAACACTGACAAATAATATCAATCCCTTTTCCCGTTAGTCTCGTTAGTTCATGTGCAGCTAGAACAATCAAACTTGATGGTTTACCCACTCAAAAACATGCTATATATAATTATTGTCCGTGTGAAAATATGATTTGCTCATATCCATGCCAGAAACGGACATTGGCCTTGGGACTCAAAAGTCATTGCAAATGCCAATCTGAGTGAAAATTGCACACGATTAACATAAATTGGCACGAGTTTTTAACCAATTTTAATCTTGACTTACAAATATGAGGATCTTTTTGCAAACTTCATTTTAATATCACTTTCGTAAGTATAAACACGTTGTCCATACCTTTGTTCATTCAATAATTATTTTAGAGTTCCTGATGAAGAGACAATAAGGGGCTCGAAAGCTTAAACAGAAAAAAAAAAGTGGAAAACCATGAATTATTTTTCATTCATACATCCAGTAGGTGCCTGAATTTTTTCAATTCCTAATTTTGATATTTTAATAAGTTGAAATAATATTTTTCCTTCAAAAGTCCGAAGTGTGTGTCTTGCGCAAGCCAGAGTATCCGTTTCAGGGCGTATTAACAACCTTCTGGGAAAATTATGAATATTGATCCCACTTATGATGCACTGTTTGGAACCTTTGATGTAGTAATTGATATTACTGCAGTTTTTTCCCAACATCAAACCGTTATTTTAACACCTCGACACGTGTTTCGATCACCAAGTGATCATCTTCAAGATGAAGATTAAACTAAACTTGATCTTCCTCTTGAAGATGATCACTTGGTGATCGAAACACGTGTCGAGGTGTTAAAATAACGGTTTGGTGTTGGGAAAATACTTCAAGTAATATTCATTGATCTTATAGTTCCGGGAGTGGTATCTTGTAGGGGTACATAGGGAATTACGTGACTCAGAATATTTTGATAACTACCGTGATTGGTAATTATGTCGGTGCAATAAGTCATGATATCAAAAGAAGGACTATATTTATATTTTTCAGTAATGAGTGAAGAAAGTAGTTGTGAGATTTGTTTCAAACACTCCGAAGCAATAGAAATTTCGAACAGTAAAAATTAATCGTTCAAACTTGAACAGAAAGGCACGATTGAACAGAAAGGCAAGATATTTTTCCATATAACATGAAATGGGTTTCACTTAGCCAATGCCCTATCAAAAATGTTATTACAGTGCTAGATCAAATTTAATGACAACTGATTATTTTGTATATACGATTCCCGATGAGATATTAAATGATGATTTTATCGAAATACTGCGATTCATAGATATCTGTATTAGACAATTGTAGCAAATGACATCTGTAAATAATTGTGTATAATAGAATTGTTGTGGAAAGTAGAATAGAAAGAATATATTATATTGATAGAATTACTACCAACATATTTGTGTATTATATATTGATAGATAGAATAAAGTGTATCATTTTCCGAAGAATGTGTAACTAACTGTATACGATAAATAAAAGTGTCTGAATAAATGAACTGAATGTTACAAAATGTGTTGTACTACTCAACGACCAAAACATAAATATATAAGACAAGATGTATTTGAGAGTTTCATATACGAGACTTTTTGATCATTCTCATATTGATTTCAATTTAAGAGCCACCGGTAGACAGCTGTTTCAGCCTATAGGGCATCGTCAGTACCGGGCAGGCGGTCCTCGATTGAAGAAGTAGGCAGCTATAGCTACCTGCGTGACTTCCGGGTCCAGGATATAAATACATAGATATAGATTATTATCGAGTGTGTATGATATACATCAAAAGGGGGAAATTCGTGGACAGTACACTCAAGAAATATGGAGGCAAACCGCGGACACGTGTTTCTGGCTATTGGCCTCATCAGCGCGGTGCAGCCAATAGCCAATAGCCAATGAAACTCTAGATTGCCGCAATGACACCCTTGAGATCCATGATGGCAATCTGAAATCTTCCACTTCTAGAAATAATCTCAAGAACCCCTGTACGCATTTGACATTTAATCATTTGACTGGACGTCAAATTTCCTTCAATCTATAGAAGATGATAACATCACAAGGTCTTATTCAGCCAACGGCAGAGGAAACTCGAAGCATCAGAAGTAGAACCGTCACTTACACTGCAACTAAAATAGATGAAGACGACAGTGAAAATGAACTTATAAATGAAGATTCTAAGATTAGAGTTCTGCTCATTTTGATAGGTTTGAATATACTGATTTTGATTATACTTTTGTTGATACTTCTCATTCCACTCATCAAAGAGAGGTGTATGTAGTATGTAATTCAGAAATTTCTCATAATGATAACAGGAATAGTTTGTGAAATAAATGTCTTCATAGAAATGGAGCTTTGATTGGATAAACGTCATCACGCATGAGAAAAGTATGTTCTGTCATTGATGACGGAAATAATTTAGTTTCTCAAAAATTAATGTTTTAGTGGCTGATTTTGGATCACGGAGAAACATAAACTCATGTTTTTCAAACTTGAATGATAGCTAATAATTTCGTCAAAATTATATTGCTGCAACTGGATTCAAAATCACTCAAGTGTATTGTGTTTATCACCCAAATCTGAGCTTTATAAAGCATCAAAAGTTGCTGGGGTGTGTACAGTTTACTAGTTCGGAACAGTGTCCAAGCTTTTGAGAAGCAGCCTCTGCAATTCCAGCGATATGATTGTACCAAGAGATATTGGTTTCCATTTGGACCTCCAACAAACTTATCGACGGAAAAGCGAAATTGTTTGACATGACATTATTATATCTGGTTGGGAGACATTTATCTTCTTGGAGAAAACCGATTCCTGGGTTTTTGTGGCATTGAATTGAACCTGGTTAATTTCACCATAATTCGGAATTATTTCTACATCCTCATTAAGATATGCAACCTTCTGCTGCCGGTGAAGGTGTGCCTCCGTAGCCGATGTTCTGGAATCCAAATGGAATGACGAGACAAGTGTGCTGTCGTCAGCAAAGCAATATATTGGATTCTTGGTTTTTTCCAATAAGTCGTTGATATATAATAAAAAGATGGTTGGAGACAATATGGATCCCTGGGGAACACCAGCGTTGATGGTGAAAGTATTCGAGAGATATTCATCGACGTCCACTTGCAGGAAACGTTCTTTCAGTTCTTTAGTTCATATCACATATCTGTGATCGGTAAAAAGTGATTCAGTCACTCATAGGCTAGATATAGCAGTAAACAATGTTTGGCATTTGCATAAAAAACTGTGGAGGAGTAAAGGATCAGCGTTTCTTCAGAAGAAGTATAGCCGATACCCTGGTCACTAAAAATAAAAAAAAATATTTATCAGGTAGGTCATTGTTACAAAAATATGGGTTTAGAGTTGTGATTTGAGGGAATGGATCATTCAGTTATGCCCTAAGAGAAACAAACTAGATATGGTTCTTGTCACGAAAAAAGTACCACCAGATATCAAAAGTGTCACATTGATTTACATGTTGAATGTTTTGTAACGAACCATACAAAATAAATTACTGTTCCAAAATATTCATAGTATATCGTATTCCCTTTGTCTCATACAGTGAGTTTCAAAAAGTTTGCACCATATGGGAAACTTTTTAATTATCCATTTGTCAGAAAATTTGATGCCTGAAAAAAATTGGTGCATTGCGGAAAATTGGGATTTGAGTCATCGAAATTTTAAATTTCCGGACGGTGTACAGGGGATAACAGAAAATAAAAATTTCGATCAAGAGTAACCTACCCTTATTTTTGACACTGTTAAAAAAGTTTATTCAGAAAAGTTGTTGACATTTGAAAACAATATTCAAAGTTGAAATCACAGCCATCTACGTAACATGTAATGCAATGTTTGTTTCGATCACCAAGTGATCATCTTCATCACTTGGTGATCTAAACACGTGTCGAGGTGATAAAATAACGATTTGGTGTTGGGGATGAAACTCCACTAATATTCACCTGCGAAAAAAAAAAGAAATTCATTTTTTATGGTTCTAGCCTCATAAAGAGTACTAGTACTACTTATAGATTTGTATTACCTAATTTTTTGGCTTTAAATAATTTAGTCAATTATTTTTTGTCATTGAATCATACTGATAGTTATTTTGGACATATACAGTGTGATCCATTTTTAATGAAAACACCCCCCTAAAATTTGAAGTTGTAAATCGATTTCAATAATTTTTTTTTAATGTCATGTACTAAAAGGTCTACTTTGGGACAAAATTTGAAATGTTTATTGAAGTTTCAGGGCATACTACGATATTTTTTCTTAGTCGAAAATCGGGATTTTTTATTAGCGATTTTTTATTGAAAAAATCACTACGCCACTGGATTCAGAGTGCCTCTAAAT